>JARVGW010000397.1:0-26672 GCA_031762495.1 Anablepsoides rubrolineatus | reverse complement strand
CACGGTCGAACGCCTTCTCCAAGTCCACAAAACACATGTAGACTGGTTGGGCGAACTCCCATGAACCCTCCAGGACCATATATCTGAAATTCAATTATGACTAGTCATATTTGTTATTTTTAAGATATCTCTAATTACATTTTGACTAGTATAAATGGCGTCAGATTTACCATTGAATTCTATGGATGCTTCAATTCAAGATATCTTAATAGGAATTTTGACTAGTCAAAAATACAATTTGAGATATCTCTAAATTAGTTTTGACTAGTCACTAGTTGCTTTTAAGATATCTCACTTTTAGTGAAAATGGCTTGCCATATTCATACAACTCAATGGTAAATATAACAAAATTTATACTAGTCAGAATTTAATTAGAGATATCTTAAATAACTAATATGTCTAGTCATAAACCAATTTCAGATAACAGGAAACTAAGTGTGGTAAAACCAATTTTATATTAAAATGGCTTGCCATAGTTGCATTGCTGGATTAGTAACATTCAGGTAAACTTGTAAATCAGACTTTTCCTTTAAAAAGAGCTTTACAAGTTAAATGGAAATGTTTTTTTCCTTTCAGTAGCTATACATTTTTAATGATCATCATCACCTAAACTATTTAGTAGATTTATAAAAAACTATCAAAGGAAATTTTCTCTGCACAGAACTGAGACTCGTTAGTGCGTCAGCCTGTCTGCCTCTTTTTCTGGCCGTTTTATTGGTTCAGCGTTTTTCCACATAATTGCTACTGTGGATCAACATGTAGGTGTTTGTGCCAAGATCCTGCAACAGGCACACAAAGCTCACTCTGTTTATGACCATCGGCTGTCTGTGGTAATAAATCATGCATCGCTGTGCAGTGGATCACGTTCACACTGACAACAAGTTGTATTATTCCTCAGCAGGAAGTGTGTTCTGACCATTAAATATAATGAGAAAAAACTGTTTAATAAATTAGAATATACTGTAGGAATAGTGGCACCCACTTCATTTTGTATAGGGGGCACTTGCAATATCTGCAGCAAATTTCATTTTGAACATGATTTCTTTTTATTAAAAATGTGACGTAATTTAGTCCCAAAAATGATCACTAAGCTCCACCATCATCCTGAACATACACTGACTCAGTCAGGTGTTCAGATCCTGTTGCTCTCCCACCAAATTATTCATCACCCTGCCATGTCTCTCCTTGTTTCTCTCACAGCTGACTTGTTCCATTGAGTTTATTTCCATTAACTCAGACTTTTGTACAAAAGATTGAGAGCTCCAGGAACTACCTCAGCCTGTGAACATGTCACATCATGTGACTTTTTCTGTGTTATTGATATGTAATTAACTTACATTCGGTTTCTTTAAGCAAACAATGAAAAAAATTGTCTGTCAATTTTAGCACAGATTGAAAGCAATGTTAGTTTTGCAGTACATGACAACATGTAGGTGTTACAGTAAGTCAAATAATTGATGTTACAGACTTTTCTTGCGCCCATGAACCACGTCTTCCCTGCTGAGGATGACATCAACAAATATGTAGACGACAACTGTAAGTTTTTTTTACAAGAATACTTTTCATTAAAAATAAAAAATAGTTTCAATTTTGTTCTGCTAGATTTGATTGTGTGCTTTCTCTTTTTGTTTCCAGGCTCTCTCATGTACCTAAATGAAGCCACTCTTCTCAACAATGTGAAAGTGCGATACAACAAAGACCTCATTTACGTAGGTTCTTTTGTAAATGTATTTATTTATTTTCGCTTCTATTTAAAATGAACTTATTTAGTTCAAGTATACGTCTTGTGGTCCTCTTTATATGTGAGCTAAAGGCTTAGCTGTCCCATTGGATCAAATAGCAGGTTGTGGAGCAGAAACGATCCCTGGAGAAAAAGATCCAGCTGGTAATGAGGGGGGGAACAGCTAGACAAGAGTCAGACTACCTAATCTTTGCCTCAATCCCTCCATTTAGGAAATTAGAAACAGCTGGTTGATGAAAAAAATGCAAATCATGAAAACAAGTTCCACCAGTTTTCAGTAGGGTCTTTTTCACCTTTGTTGATTTTACAAAGACCTAAATAATTCAACTACTGTGACACTAATATCTGCTTCTCTTTACTTCTCTTGCAGACTTATGTGGCTAACATCCTGATAGCTGTTAATCCATACTACGATATACCTAAACTGTATGGTCCTGAGGCCATCAAGTCATATCATGGGAGGTCACTGGGCACTCTGCCACCCCACGTTTATGCTATAGGTGAGAGCTTATTATCTGGGCTAAGCTACTTTTTGAAGATTACTGTTTTTTAAATATTTTTAAACATCATGCTCAAGAAATAATAATAGCCTAAAAGTGCACTCCATATGAACCCTTCATCTCTCTACATCTCTTCAACTGTTCCTTGGTTGGCCTATGTTCCTTTTACCCTGCAGATCTCAAAACAGAGCCTGCTGTGTGACGTTATTGGCAGGCTTTCACAGAGTATGTTCAATCAATCTCCATTTTCTTCTCTCTGGTTGACTTACCATAGGTTCTTCCCCTGGAAATTTCTATAAATCCTCATTTCTATCCTTCCGGCCAATTCCCAAATTTCTTTTTAAGCAGCATTTTACAAAGACCTGACTTTTGTGCTTTCTTCATGGTTCTCCATATTTCTGCACCATATAGCAGGACCGACTTCACGCTAGATGCAAATAATGTGAAGCTCAGTTCTCATTGCGGATTGTCACTTCGTTTTCTTTTAAAGTAATGTTTTATGTTTATTATAGCGGACAAAGCCTACAGGGACATGAAGGTTTTAAAGATGAGTCAATCTATCATAGTCTCTGGTGAATCTGGTGCTGGAAAGACTGAAAACACCAAGTTTGTTCTCAGGTATAACTTTTTTTCTTTTTTTTTTTCCTCTTCATGATTTAAATAACTTAATTCCAGTTAGTTTAGTTTACTTGTCATTGAAGTTCAGAAGGTTTGTGAGCCTAAAATAAAATCCTAAACCTTTTAATGTTTCAGGTTTAAACATTGTTTTTTACTCAGACACATTATATTTGTTTTTTCAAAGTACATTTTTACTCAAGTTAGAGATACACAATTAAATATTCACACTGTAAGCTGCAAAACCAACATGACCACTCATCTCCGTGCATAAAGTACACAAGTCAATGCAAATACACACTGATGTATTCAGTAAAGGCAAAGTTTGTACTGTAGGTGGCCTGTAAAGTAACAAAGGTAGGTTTGTAGGGGGCTAATACAGTTCAGCATCACATCACAATATTACTCTTAACAAGTTTTTAAAGTCAAATTAGTGGCAAAATATGTTTTGTCTTTATGGCAGGTACTTCTTTATTGCTACTGCTGCTGAATAACAAGTAAGCATAGCTGCTTTGCAAGTGAAAACAGTTCTGGTGCTGTCTTGTTTATCTTTTTCACTCTCTTCCTGCAGATATCTGACAACAACATATGGAAGTGGTCAAGATATTGATGAGAGAATTGTAGAAGGTAGAATGTTACTAAAATTGTTACGTATCTCTGCATTCATTAAAGATGGTCTAATTATAAGTGCTCCTTTTTCCATTTTATGCCTCAGCAAATCCGCTTCTCGAGGCCTTTGGGAATGCGAAAACCGTCCGGAACAACAACAGCAGTCGATTCGGGAAGTTTGTAGAAATCCACTTTAATGAAAAAGTTAGTGGGGACGACTTTATTTTGTTTAGGCTTGTTTTATACTGTAAAATAAAAGTTTGTATTTGGGACTAAATGTACTTTGTGTGCCAACAGAATGCTGTCGTAGGAGGATTTGTCTCCCACTACCTGTTGGAGAAGTCAAGGATTTGCATGCAAAGTAATGATGAGAGGAACTACCACATCTTCTACAGGCTGTGCGCCGGCGCCTCGGAGGACCTAAAGAAGAAACTACACCTGGATTCTCCAGATAACTTTAGGGTCAGTGTGCAAATAGAGATATAAGCTTATGTGATAGGATTTCTCAAGAAAATAAAACATTTTAAAGTGATATGAACCAAATCTTGATAAAAGTTGATAATATAGCTACATACTTCCAAAATATGTACCTGGTCCTGTACATACCTGGTAAATATGGGGATTCGGCTCTGTTATGAAGTTACTTGTTACCCTGTACTTACAAGGTACTTATCAATATGTACCTGGTATTTAACTGGTATGTTGCTGGTATCTACAGGGTAAATACATTATACCTACATGGATCAGGATGTATTATGACATGATTGTTTCCCTGATTTTACTGAGTATATACAGTATATGGTGCATTCCTGGTACATATGTACCCCATGAGTACCAGATATTTTCTCGATAAGTTTCAGCGATGTACTCAGTATGTACCAAGTACACATCAGGGATCAGATTGCTACCAATAATTTAAGTTTCTTATTTGAAGTCAAACTGAAATCTGAACTTAAGTTGTCTTCTTTTTGTTACAACAGAAAAGATGATTGTGATCTTCTCTTAACTTGGTTAGAGGTGGTTTGTGACATTTTATGAGCACCACTGGTCTGCAGTTTAGTGAGGCCATAACAGAGCTCACTTTCACAGATTGTTCTGCACATAATTTAAACTTCTATTGACTGAAATTAAGTTTCCCCATTGAAGAGTATATCACAATTGAGTTCACTTTTGACAAAATCAGCATTAACTTCTTATCCCAAAGCTTTATTTTCTTCTACTTGCTTTATCAAGTTAGCAAATAACAGAAGCACAAACCCACGAGGCACCATTCACATTAATAGAAATACTTGTTTTATGACATTTGTCAACTTGTTTGTAAAGCAGAACAGTGAAAACATAAATTTTCTCTGTAGATTTGTCACAAATATTAATTAAATGTACCACAATAGTGTATATATTTATTGTTTTTCAGTTTTTTCTTCTTCTCTTTTTCAGTATCTGAATCGAGGATGCACCAGATACTTTGCCAGTAAAGAGTCTGATAAGCAAATACTGCAGAGCCGCAAGAGTTCGGAGGTAATCTATTCCTCCCTCTTGGTTTAGCCATTCTTATCCAACACTGTATACACATTTTTATTTTTACTAAAAATAAATTTCATGTTTATACTGTTTGTTTCCCCATATTTCATATTAAAAGGTAAAATGAAACGGGGTTTAAAAATGCAATTTTCGTGTGCAATTTTGTGTTCACAGCAGTGATGCAGATGCACTAAGTTATATCACATTGCTAACTCTGTTTTTCTACATGTCTGTGTTTTATACAGGACAATAAGGTGATGTTTCTCTTCTCTTTTGGGTTCTATGCTCCCTTATTTTTCATGTTTTTTTTTCTAAACTAAATGCTCGACCTGTGCGAGTTTCTGTTTGTTGGACAAACAGGACACTTCTCTTTTTCTGCATTTGCATGCCGCGTTTGGATTTATTTGGGTAGTTAAAGTGCTTGATTGTTCAGCTGTTTTCGGTCATTCAAATCAGGGCTGTGTCATCAAAAGATTTTTGTTTGAAATCTCCTTACTTCTGAAATTCGTATTAAAATATCATCAAAAACACAAAATCATTCTATTTCTTTCAAGCCAGTTCTTTAACATTGTAGTATATTCAGAGCCATAAACACAGTTGAATTTTGCAACCCTTATTATTTTTTAGCATATAATTGTTTGACTGGTAAAATGGACTTTAGCTCCTTGTTTATCCATTCACTCAGCACTTTATGCACTCTACTATTATGTTGCTCTACAAAGCTAATAAATCATTCTATGGAGATTAGTCAATGCTTTAAATCACATTCATACACTGATGGGGCACACATCATGGTTCAGTGTTTTGCCCAGAGACACTTTGACTGAATAGTGATGGAATCGAACTGCCAACTCTCTCATTAGAGCCACAGCCGCCCCTAAATTGGTTTTCTTATTCTAGTTGAATTCCTGTACATTTATGCCTGCATATTTCTAAGTATGGCAATAATTCTGTCATAAATCTTTGCTTATCAAGGCATGTGTAAGTAAAACTACTGAGGAGTGTTTCTTTTAAAGCGGGGAGCTTTGTGTGTGCGCCGGGTGGTGGGCTATTATTGGAAAAGGTTTTGCTTTTTCAGTATCTTCTTTTTTTTCATTTCATGGTTCAGTTCACCTCAAAATCAGATCAATTCATCTCATCAAGAAAGCTAAAAGATAACTTAAATGATGATGTTTGAGTAAATGATTTGTTTTGAACTGAATTATTAAACACTCCGTCTCTTTGGAGTTTCTGATTGTCAGGTGTGTTTTTGCAGCATCAAAAGGGGGGCGCCCTGAAAGACCCCCTACTTGATGACCACGGAGACTTCAACAGGATGTGTGGGGCCATGAAAAAGATTGGTCTGAATGACACGGAGAAGCTGGACCTTTTCAGGGTCGTTGCTGGAGTCCTGCATCTGGGCAACATTGACTTTGAAGAAACGGGGAGCTCCTCGGGTGAGACTGAAGCTATAGTTAGCTAATGTAGGAGTATTTGACCTTACATGTGTAACTTTAAAGGTTTTATCATTGCTTTGTCATGATTTATTTATCATTTTTAAGTTATATATGTTTTTTTTTTTTCCAACACTACTTTAAAAACTACAAAATTCACTTTTTAAGCAAAGTAAAGTTGTGAAATATTTTTTTGGATTTGACAAATGTCACTGAATACAGTACTGTAAAGAACAGAGCCATGTCCTTGGGTATCACCACAGTTTAGTCTGAGGAGGTGATAAAAACAAACTTGTTTCCCAGCAACGATGAGCTCCTGTTCTCTTTATTTTCCTTGGTTTTTATGCTTTTCTACATTGTCTGTAATCAAGGTCGCTGTGGACAAAGCAAGACAGCTTCAAGTTGGACTTTAGAGGCAGTTTTCATCCTTGACTACAGTCAAATAAAACAGATCACTGCTAAGTCATGTAACCTCCTTTTGTTGGTCAAATTAAGAGTTAGCAGAGGGTTTTATGTGGAAAAGTGTCCTGTACAAATAAAACAGATGCTTGTTTGTATGTTTTCATTTAGCTGTTTTGTTTTGTTTTTTATTTCAGGTGGTTGTATCATGAAGAATCAGTCAAACCAGACTCTGCAGTTCTGTGCTGATTTGTTGGGTCTGGACCAAGACGACCTACGTGTCAGCCTCACAACAAGAGTCATGCTTACGACAGCAGGGGGCGCCAAAGGCACAGTTATTAAGTAAGATTCACTGTAATGAGTTCCAAACATCCAAAGCATTGTAAAAAATACTTTCAAATGAAATCATTTAAACATGGTTTGTTAACAGTAAATTTAACATAAGTCGTCTTAAATAGAGTTTTTTTCTGAATCTTGTCATCAAACCAAGTCCTTCACAGCTGAACTGATCTCCCTGACTGAGTATGTTCTTTTACCTGCATTGAAACACCAGAGGAGAACGTGATATTGACACTGCTTTTGTGTACTTTGATGGCGATGCGGCATTTGAGTGATGTGGCCCTGTTTGCTAGATTAATATTTTAAAACAGCCAGATGCTAGGCTGGCCTGGAAGTGTTTCCTCCACATTAATAATGCAGCTCGCGTCTGAAGAGGCCGAGGAGCGTGGCTGCAGTACAGTGAAGCCCGGGCGTCTGGGGAGCAGGTGGAGTGATGAGGGACGGTCTTTGTTACTAAGATCCAGACGAAACGGCTCCACCCCTGGGAGGTGGCAGGAGGGGGCACCAGAAGGGGGCGGAGACAACAGAGACTTTGAAACTTGTATGAATGTGAAACATTGCAGCAGATGAAAACGCCTGTCGCTGTGATTAATTGTAAGGATCATCTGTGTTTAAGTACTTCTGTCGGGAATGAGAGTTTTACTGGAGGGAGTTTAGACTAAAAGAAACTAGTGGGAGAAGATAGAGCAAAGCAAAGTAGATATATTTTCATTTCAAATTTAATTTTTTACCAGCTGGAACAGCTGAATTGAACTCTTAGCCAATGAAGAGGTGCACTTTTTGTCAAACTATTCAGCGTCTTCAAATAATTTCAATAAGTCTGGTGAATGCCCAGCAGAGTTTAAGGTTCAGATTTTTGTTCCAATGCCCTCTCTTTGACCAAGAAACCCTCAGATGGATAGAACAGAGCGTCGCTCCAACTAAAAAATACTCGATGCCCCAATAAAAATGGGGTTGATAGAAAAATTAAGAGTCAAGCATGTCCTAGTTATGAACTTTCTCTCCCTGCCCCACTTTGTGTGTGTGTCCCCAGGGTGCCTCTAAAGGTGGAACAAGCGAACAATGCCCGTGACGCCCTGGCCAAGACAGTATACAGCCGCCTCTTCGATCACGTGGTCCAGCGTGTAAACCAGTGTTTCCCTTTCCAGACCTCCTCCAACTTTATTGGCGTGCTGGACATTGCTGGGTTTGGTAATAAAATGTTGTCTAGTAGTTTTAAATATAGTTTACAACTTGTAGCGCAGTGGCATAAAAATATTCTTCCTGTTACTTTCTAAATTGACTGCTTTTTGCTCCCATCTGGATACCATTTTATGTCGCTATGTTCAGAATTAAGATTCCTGTCTGCGCATTCATTTAGACACTCTGATGCATATAAACACTTCATTACCGGGCCTCTTGCTTGAGAAGTCATTTCCCCATTGCTATAATTAAAATGAGCTCAACAGATTTTTTTTTTTTTTTTTCCATTTGGAGAATTAATTGAAATCCATGTTTTTCTGCTTCTTCTATTTCTTCTTTTCTAAGAATATTTCGAGCACAACAGCTTTGAGCAGTTCTGCATCAATTACTGCAATGAGAAACTGCAGCAGTTCTTCAACGAGCGCATCCTCAAGGAGGTGAGTGAGCATCCTGTGGAATAATGTGATTAGGTGTGGTTTACCTCCTTTTTTTTATTCCTGGGAAACCTGCCACATGGAGTCACAAATGAGCCAAACTTATTGACTCTTTCATGAGGCAGAGATGGTTGGCATGCTAAGCTTTCCTTTTGTTTTTTGTTTTTTCTTTTATATTTTCTCCTATGTTCGCTCTCATTAGAATGCTAATTTCTCATGGGACGTGACGAGGCCTGTTTTTTCTCTCCTGTGATCTTTTAACAATATTCTTTTCCAAGGTCTGTAATTATTCCTGTTTTAACCTCTTTCTAGTTATCCAAATGTTGGTTTGCTATTTTGACGTGCTTTTATTTTTTTAAGAAGTTAGAGCATCCTTAAAAAAACATGTTTTTTTTACATCAATATTTTTTCTTTTCACGTTTTAGGAGCAAGAGCTTTATCAAAGGGAAGGCCTGGGAGTGAATGAAGTACATTACGTTGATAACCAGGACTGCATAGGTAACCCTCTGCATCAGCTTATCTTGACACTGCACTTTTGAGAGTTTTGCCGTGTGCACACAGTCACTTTACTGGAAACCTTCTCCTGAAGCTGATAGTACAGCAGACTTGACCTGGTTTCAAATGCCCAAGAATCAAAATTATATACTCTATGTGCTACTGGTGCCTTAGAGGATTCTTGTAAATGAAAACCGACAAACCAGTCAATCATAAACATTCCGGAGCTTATGCTGCAAAATATGACGTTTTTTTTACCGACCAGAATACAGTCAGGAGTCAAAATACCACGTCATCAACACGTTTTTTGCGCATTTGGAAGTATTGCATTAGAAAAGGTTGATAGAAATGGCAAAAGAAAAAAAGAAAACTTCAGTTTTGCGAAAAAGTTTTTACGCTCGCTTGAGCTGGTTTTTTGGGGGATTCTCAGAAAGAGAGCTGATGCTCAAAAGGGAAGATGGAAACACTTTTTCCAAATAAATTTTAACGTAGCAAATATTTACCTCACGTGAAGTTGGCATCTTCCCGGATTTTCCCTTTATAAGAGAAAACATAGCTTGAAGCAACAATCGGTACGTGTGGACTGACATCATGTACCATTATCAATACTACTGGATATAACAGAACAATTACAGACACAATTAGAAACACATTCCTGACAACATGTCTCTATTGTCCCGTCTTTTTTTTTTTTGCAAGATTTTAAAAGTTTGCTCAGAATTCACATTACAATTGATGGAAACATGGCTACTGATGCTTTGTTTTGGGTTATTTTTCTGAGCTCCACAGCGGAGCAGCAAAACTACACTGGTTGAAAGGACAAACACTTATTTCCTCTTATTATTCTCAGAGCTGGCATCTCTGAGGGCAGCAAGTTCAACGAGTATTTGTGGGGTCTGTGGCCTTTCTTGTATAATGAGAAGCTGGAGAAATTATGCCCCTTGTTTTGGTTGCGTCTGTCCTCGAATGAATCCCAGAATTAATGAGATGAAGTAGTCCACGTATCAAGGTGAAGCAGTTTGATTTGTATTTCAAAGGTTGCGATTATTCAGGTGTGAGGCTAACTGACAGCACTGAATAACATTTATGACTTGCAAATGACCGTTTGGGATGGCCATTAATTCACTCATCAATCTTCAGGATTTATGCGCAGGTGCTTGTTCATGGAGATTTTTTTCCTAAGGTCCTTGGCCGACGCACTATTTTCTAAACAGCATGTTGTATGAATAATTCAGATACGTGTCTAAATGAGCCTCCAAATGAACGGGTTTTCTACTTTTGAAAGATGCGAACTCGAAAAAGAATAAAGAGAGGAAACTTCCACTAAATCTTACGTTTGCAGACAGAACACTCAGTCGTTCAACACAATAAGTAAATACACTGTGGGGAACAATTCTGATGCTTTGTAACTAATCAAAGTTTAGGAATTTTAGAGATTGGTCAGTTTGGATGTTTTATGGTTTAACTAGCGTTTAGCCTGATATCAGTATTACAATTAAAATACTATGTAGACTCTTTAGACTGATGGTGGTCAGAGGGTCCGGTGGCGCCGGTGCATGACAGCCCCACCTCTGTCAGTGTGCCCCAGGGCAGCTGTGGCTACAGTGTAGTTTGCCATCATCAGTGTGTGAATGGGTGAATGTCTGTACATGTACAGTGCTTTGGGGTCCGGAGGGACTTGATAAAGTGCTATATAAGTTCAGTCCATTTACCATTTAGAGCTAGATTTAAACATGAGTTATGATCCTGAAATTGATAATTAAATAGCTGACTTTTTCAGATCTTGTGGAGGCGAAGCTGGTGGGAATCCTGGACATTTTGGATGAAGAGAACCGTCTTCCTCAGCCCAGCGACCAACATTTTGCACTAGCTGTTCATGGCAAACACAAAGACCACTTCAGACTGACGGTCAGACCTCTGAGCCGTGCTCGCTTTTCCTCTTCTTTCTTGCACTCTATTTCTTTGGCTCTCTCTTTTCCCATGCTTTGTCTCCAGTTCTCTGCCATTGTTCTCCTTTGTGTTTTTAGTTCCTTTTGTTAGACTGGAAAAATGTAACTACACATCTAGTCTGTCATTGTGAATGCTGTTACTTCTGCTGGGAGTTTTTTTTTTTTACCAGTTCCACTCCTTCCCCCGGCTGTTCTTTGTCTTTATTGTTGGACACTCTGCCTGCTTATCTGCAAACATGAAATCCCTTTAAGAATTTAGCCTTGACGCTCATTCATACTTAAGTTTCGAAGTGGCCGTCTCCATTGATGGCTATTCTGTGCATTCAATAGGGCTGAAAAAAAATGAATGTTTGAATGTGCTGCAGGAGCTAACTTCTCTGCTTCAGTTTTCACTGTTTTTTTCCCCCACAGGGTCAGTTGTCATGGTTCTTCCTGCTGATGATGAAACTAATTGAGCTCAAACTTTTGTTAAGGTTTATTCTGAAAAATGATTGACATCTGGAGCCTTTCACAGATGTTGTTCTGAAAGGGATGAATGTGGCATTGAGAAAGATCTCAAAGAATTGTTCAGATGCACTTTCTATGAGCACAATTTACCTTGAACAAAGTTTTAAAGGAATGTGTGTGTTTATTAGCTCATGTAAGTGTAGTTTAATTCTCCAGACTTATTGACCAAATTGTATTTATTTATTTATTTATTTATTTACACACCCAGGTTCCCAGAAAGTCAAAGTTGGCCATTCACAGGAATCTTCGGGATGACGAAGGTTTTATTGTCAGACACTTTGCAGGAGCTGTCTGTTATGAAACGGTAATTTTTAACATAAATCATATAATGGATTTATAAAGAGCTGCACATAATCCATTATTAAAAAAATCCCAAGCAAGTATTATTACTTATGTTGAGGAGCCATTGAAAATTATGCATTATACTATCCTCTGAAAGATTATTTATCCTAGTGTAAATATGACAATGGCTTCTAAAGTTTGATAGATGCTGACAGACTGCTGATGCATAAATGTATGGAAATGTGTGTGTGTGTTGACAGACAAGGTTCGTGGAGAAGAATAATGATGCCCTCCACATGTCATTGGAGAGTTTAGTGTGTGAATCAAAAGACAAATTTGTGCGGGAGCTGTTTGAGAACTCCAATACCTCCAAGGACTCCAAGCAGAAGGCGGGGAAGCTCAGCTTCATCAGCGTTGGGAACAAATTCAAGGTCAGAGTGGAAGTTAAAGCTCGTTTTTTCTACCTTAGGTTAGACAATATAATAGTCCCTACAAATAAATAAATCATTACTGTGCGGATATATGTAAATCCACTGAATGTAGACTCTTGGGTGCCACAGTACTTTGTGTCATTTTGGATCTTTTTTATATTTGAATTTTCTGAAGAAAAAAAAAAAAAAAGAATTTAAAAGTAAAATAATCCAAGAATTAAATTTTTCTAAACATTACCAAATTATATTTTTCAGGCTTATTTTAATTTGCTGATTTTAACTTTTTAAAGTTTTTTTCAGTCTAACTTTTAGATCTGTTGTGTCACTTTTTCTCCTTTCCATTTTCCAGTTCCCACCTTATTCTGTGCTCCTCTCTTAGTCTTCCTCCAGTCTCTCACCTCTTTCCCTCTGAGAAATTCTTCTTTGGTGGATAAATCTGGATAAAGTCTGCTTGAGGTATAAAGGCAGAGTCTGATAGCAGGAGGGGGGGAAAAAAACTAAGGGAACAAAAACTGAGACTTTGAGACTTTCTCACAGATTTAGCTGTCGCAGAAGGACACAGGTTTCAGTGAGGCTCGGGACCAATACCCAAGTTATTAGTTATTCATTCCTGATTGATTTCTCAAGCCACTTTTGCTGACCCCGATGTGCATCTTTTATTTAAATGTTCTGGTCTTATCTGCCTCTTTCCAAACAAACATTTAAAATAGTTCTCCTTTCCTGCTCAGACCCAGCTGAACCTGCTGCTTGAGAAACTTCGCAGCACTGTGAGTAAAACTGTTATTAAATAAACATCAGTTTTTACAACAATAAAAAGTAAGCTGGTAAATATGATTTGAGCTGACGGTGAAGTAACGAAAAGAGTCAACATTTTTTTCTCCCCCTGACTGATTTTTGTGTGTTCAGGGATCAAGTTTCATCCGCTGTGTAAAACCCAACCTAAAGATGGTGAGCCACCAGTTTGAAGGAGCTCTAATTCTCTCTCAGCTGCAGTGCTCAGGTAGGAGCCAAACAAAACACCAATGAGGGGATTTGTATAAAGTAGTTAAACCTTTCAAACCAGTGGCTGGTAATATGAGAGTAATCTGGGTGATGTTTGTCTGGATTAGGAATGGTGTCCGTGTTGGACCTGATGCAGGGGGGGTTCCCCTCCAGGGCTCCCTTCCATGAGCTCTACAACATGTATAAAGCATACATGCCTGACAAGCTCACTCGACTGAATCCTAGACTCTTCTGCAAGGTGGGCTTTTTTAAGCTGGGGAGATGTTGTGTGCTGCAGGAGTTTAATAATAAGTAAATCTGCTTATATAATACCTAATTAGTAAAGTAATTTTTTCAGTGCTAAATTAACAAACAAATTAATGGCTTAAATTCTTACCACTTCTGTTGTGCCCCTAAATGCTTCTTTTTCCCTTCCACAGGCTTTGTTCAAAGCACTGGGTCTAAACGATAATGATTTTAAGTTTGGATTAACTAGAGTGTTCTTCCGCCCGGGGAAGGTAAATGTCGTCTGTCATTACACATAAACCTGTTTTGACTCATTAAAAAAGGGTCATAGATTGATTTGTATCTGTGTGCATCAGTTTGCTGAGTTCGACCAGATCATGAAGTCAGACCCGGAGCACCTGGCAGAGCTGCTGAAGAAGGTCAACAAGTGGTTACTGTGCAGCTGCTGGAAGAAGATCCAGTGGAGCTGCCTGTCAGTCATCAAACGTAGGTTCAATTTATTGTTAGAAGACAAAGTGCAAAAAGTAACTGAAGCAACCTAAAACATATTTGGGATAATAGACATCTTTGGTTCTCGTTTAACTAAAAAAAATCCCCACTTTATGTGGGCCTTGCAAAAATTGACTTTCTCGAAATAGAGCCAGAGTTAAACTTCCTTTTTATGTTCTAGCACTTCCCTTCTGTTATTGTTCCACTCTTCGTCACCTCGCCTGGGGCAGGTTTTTCACACTGACACTTTTACTACTTTTCATTTCCTTTCGATTATTGAAAGAAGCAGCCTCTGGCTGTAAGGAATAGCACTCCAGAAGCACATCCTTGTTGCTCTCAGTGCCAAGTTATCAATTTCTGCCAAATTCACAAAGTGCAGACGGGCTGTGGTATATTTGTATATAGGCATGAAATGAAATTACATTTCAGCTGTAACTGAGCGCTGCCTCTGGTGCTGGTCATTTATTCTTTCTGTCCTATTATTCCAATACTCTGCCTTATTAGGACTGTTTCATTTGTGTGAGTGAGTGGGAATGCTATGTTCAATTTCAATCTTTAAAGGAAACTATGTTCATGTAATACATCAGAGAGCAGAATTTATTTGCTCCTTATAATGAAAATAAATTATAGAGCAATTCTCAGTACTGTAAGTATTTTTGTATGGCTTTTCTCCCCTCCCAAATACAGTCAGGAATAAAATGAGTTACAGAGCTGTGGCCTGCATTAAGATTCAAAAGACTGTCCGCATGTGGTTGTGTAAGAAGAAGCATAAGCCACGGTGAGTTTCTTTTTAAAATTGCCTTTTTAAAAATAATTGTCTTGATCTGTGTTTTTTTTTTTCTATTTAAACGGATTCGCAAAAATTTGCATTCAATGTTTTTTCCCATCACATATTTACAAGTTCAGATTCATTTAGAAAGTCACCTATGGCTCATGAGAAACTACATTTTTTCTGTTCTGGCACAGAATTGATGGGATGGTGAAAGTTCAGAAACTGAAGCAGCACATGGAGCGTTTCAACGAGGTGGTGAACGTTCTGAAGGAAGGAAAACAAGAAATGGTCAAACAAGTTCAGGAGCTGGCCATTGCCATCGATGCTCTGTTGGCAAAAATAAAAGTGAGGCACAGATTTTATAAATGTATATTTATTATGAGATTTTTGGTGTTTCAGTAGCTCAGAAATTGCATTAGTTGGATTTTATTAAAATGCAAGATTATCATCCATATTATCTCCACATTGTCTAGAAAGTGTTCGTTTTTGGTACTTTCCCTGTGTGCTAGTGAAGCTATGTACATGCAATACCAACTGGAAAATCCTGATATTCAAATATGGTTTGAGGTTTCCTCTTTTCAATGATGTCAAGAAATCCTAATTAGAATATGAAAGAATATGATTCAGACCAGTTTTATAGGGGTCTTCCTGATTAGTAAGACAAATCAAATCATATCTTTGGATGTGTTATGTACTATGCATGTACTATGAGGTTTAAACAATTCTGTTGATTCTAAGTTTAATTTTGTAGTTTTTCAAATATTTTGAACCATATTTACTCTAAGCATCTGTAAGTGTGTTACTGTCAATATGTTCAGTGAAGACTTTTACCCAAAGCTTCTTTGCGCCATTTTTATTAGTTCAAACACGTAAAGCCTCGACACAACCAGTCGTCTCACAGTAGAGGTTAGTCCTTATCATTGTGTTATGCAGTATATGCTCCTCTATAACACAAGGCTAACACATGCTCCCAAGTGTTGTCCTTCATCTTTTTTTATTACAGAATCAATATTTCCAGTGACCGTAAGATAAGCGCTTGATGAAGACGACTCTTCTCCGCTCCAATAATTTAATTTACTGTAGCCGTTTTGCTAAATTATCAGTCCAATTTGGTTAGGGAAAACCCAGCTCTCCCAGCGCAATATGCACCCATCTTATTGGACCCTCTAGGTTCAGCAACCTGTCATTACTCGCCATCTAGATTTGGTGTGCAGCATTCCCCAGCTAGGCTGATGCTGTTTTTGAATCGGCAAATTTAATTTGAGACACCATCTGTATTCTGATTGACACTGAGGAACCAGTGACGCCTTTTTTTTTTTCTCCTCCATCCCGAACAGCCAGCGTAGGTTTCCAGTGTTAAACTGTTAGGCCGTTAGCATCCGTGCTGTCAACACATGTGACATTCTGAATGTTCTGAAATTGCTCCTGGCGTGGTGTAAATAATGCATGAGGTGTCATTCAGACCTCTATACATCGGGGGACAAGACCTTGTCATCTCCCCTCACTGTGTCACTGAGACTCACCCTAATAAACCCTCACAATACGCTGACCTTTTCTCCCCTTGCTTGTGTCTGACAAGTATATGGAGAATTCACCCTTGTGGCTGCAAACTGCAAGTGATAGACACACTGTCAGTCAGTGGGTTACTTGTTGCCACATGGGAAGGTTGTGGAAGAAATGTGTGTGTTGGGTTGCTAGCTTTTCCCGATCATTTCCACTTTCCTGACTGACGCTCAGCACAAACTTCTACCAAACTTGGGAACATATGGTAGCATTCTGTGAACATTGGATGAGTTTTATAGTAAACAAACACCTTGTTCATTCTTTTAACAACCTGTACCTTTGAGTGCCACAAGTCATGAGGTTTAATATATGATACTGTATTTGTTGAAAAAGATATATTTCCTCCGTTTCATTTTCTCCATTTCACAATCTATCATTCATATGTTTTTTGACCATCAGGCCACAGTGATGACCTGGAAGGAGATTGACACTGAGTACCAGGGGCTGGTGAAACACTCTGAGCAGCTGCTCTCCTCCATCAAAAAGAAGAAGCAGGAGGAGGAAGAGACCGAGAGGCTGAAGCGTATCGAGGATGAGATGGAGAAAGAGCGGCAGAGGAGGGAGAAGGAAGAGCAACGGCGCAAACAGGAGGAAGATGACAGAAAACTGTAAGCTGGTGATGATGGAAGAGGTGTCTGTAAATGAGCAACAGTGACAGGTGTTTAACCTTTGTAGAGTTTCCCTTCACAAAAATACAGTTCCAGTTGTGTTTTTTAATTTTAGCAAAGCAGAGATGGAACTAAAACGGAAGCAGGAAGAAGAGGAAAGAAAAAAGAGGAAGGAGGAGGAGAAAGTCATTCAGGTGTGAGCTTCCTACTCTTTGATATTCCTTTATTAGGTGTTTTCTGTAGAAAAATAGAAGACTTAAAACATGTGAAAAAATAACTGATAAACAATTAAAATTTTAAATATAAAGGTTATTGTTGAACTGCTGGTTGGTTTTGTGCTTTTTTTTTTATTTAACCATTTTATAAGGTCAGTATTATCAAGAAAGACTAATTGACTATTGAATGTTTGTTCTTCACTCAATTTCAGACAAATAATCAGCAACATTTTATTAGCTGCCAAAAACACTTGTGTAATTTGGCCTAATTAGTATTTACTGAGCTCTCATTGTTCAGAAATGTCTGGCACATGGGTTAGTTTTAGTTTGATGACAAAAACATAGTTTTTGTAGATTATATACAATTGGATCAAGTGTGTCTTGTGGTCTGTGTGTCCACAGGCTGAGCTGGAGAAGCAGATGGCTCTGGAGCGTGAGGAGCAGGCCCAGCATGCTGCAGTATTGGAGCAGGAGAGGAGAGACAAGGAGCTCGCCATGAGAATCGCTCAGAGCGAGGCTGAGCTCATCAGTGACGAAGGCCAGGGGGATCCATCCCTGCGCAGGTACCGCATCTGCAGGATAATCCATGATATCAGAGTGTCGTGCGGTCCCAGCCTGACCTCAGCATGCAAATGTAACTGACTCTCTCCTGTTGCAGTGCTTTCTACAGTGATGACTCTTTTACAGATCTTCCTATCTCTTCCTCCTCAGCCAGAGCCATGTAAGAAATCAGAACCAAGTGTAACTAATACTAATAGTAGACGTTAGTTTAGTTCCTCACACTCTTAGGTCCCGTCCACACAAGAAGAGTATTTTGTTAAGATGCAACGTTTTTTTTTTTACTTTTCAGACTTGTGTCCACACATAAACAACTTCTTAGGAACCCCTAAATGGGCTCCTAAGAGCCCATTTAGTTTAAGTTTAAACTTAATACAATTTTATGACTTCAGCTCTTAGATCCACATCTTAAATTCAATCTGCAGACTGTTAGATGTCACGAGGCACACAGGGAGGATGAGGTGAGGAAGTGATCATTACAGTCAATATTACATCCCGCTTTGTAAACCAGGCAGGAGCAGCAGCAGCTTTGAGCATGCAGGATTCATTTGCAGCGGTCAGTCTCCTCTCAGCTGACTGCAGCCGGGGGTGGGGTGCACAAGGCTTCAGTGCGGGTGGGGCTCACCGCACCACTTGCTGTTCGCGAAGGAAAGGAGGAGCAAAGTGCAGTCGTCAAAGCTTTTAAAAGTCTCTAAAAACACTGAGAAAAGTCCCTAGATTTGTTGCTAGTTGCTTTTTGGAAAAAAAGTCGCTAGATGGGTCTAAAAAGCCGCTAGATCTAGTGACAAAGTTACTAAGTTGGCAACACTCAAACGGACTACAGTGCTTGTGGGTGGCATCATAGTGTGGAAAGAACCAAACAATAAAACACGAGGGCAGACTGGTAGTAGTACAGTGCCACACAGTACAGTACTGTACAGTAAACCGGGCGGAATGTGGATGCAGAGCATGCGTCACGTACTGTACTGTATTGTATTTTGCTTTATACGGAACTGAATTTGCGTTAATGTTAATGTTACAAAATTAGTCAGGTATAGTGTTCTTAATAATTTAGCTTGAAAACTCACAAAAAAGCATGTGAGAGAAAAATTATTTTGTTCCTTGGACAGTATTTATTATCAGTTACTGCAAAATTACGGGGATTACTACTAGTAGTTAAACTGTGAAACACAATTTTTGTGGGGCTTTAATGTGCCTCCAAGAATAAAGGCTTTATCAATTCAAATTCAAAAAAATAAATAAAATTATAATTTTATTGAACTGTTCAAAATACAAAAAATCACAATAAACATCAAGTATAGATTTGAAAAACACTGGAATTAGGAATAAACTGAAAGATCAACACTTGTGTATAAAGAATTTACTCAGCTATCCCTTTGGATAATGGATAATCATCCATTATGTCCCTATATTTGGACTGACACAACTCCAGTCAGCACAAATCTGCACTTTGTGTTATGCTAAAGACCACTAAAGTACAGTAGAAAATCCACTTTGTCGTCAGTCTGCAGAAAGCATTTGGCTTCTTCTCTTGTCTTCACTGGGCTACTTTTATTTTTCCACAACATCTTTATTGTTTTTGGTGTACTTTTGTTGCAGTGTTAACATCACCACATACAGACCTGGCACTGGCAGTTATTGCAGGGTTTTCAGGGTTTTTGTGTGGATGAAATATTTCTAGAAGTGGTGCCACATTTCAGAGGTAAAACTTGTTTTGGTTTTTAAAGAGCATTCTTGTGTGGACAGGAATATAATCCCTTATTTTAGTCCCAAATCCACCAGTTGCCTAACATAGATAAAAGACTATATTGTTAATTCATTTTCAGAGTTTAAACTCCTATTGCTGCCTTCACACCAAACAAGATTTGGGGCGTCAAAAACGCATCCAACACTTCAAGTTGGACGCTTGTGCACTTTGAGGTTAGATGCTCGTCAAAATTGCTCTTGACGCACGTCAAGAGCCTCCTCTGCCGGTCTCTGTTTAATGGCAGATTAAATAAAGGAAGTATTTACTTTATTTACTGAGAGCAAGAGCACATTGTGCTCACCAGATAATTAATTCATAATTAATAGATAATTCTGAGATGTTCTGAGTTTGATGAGTTTCACTACACCAGGAGCTGCGAGCTGACGAGGCTCGCTTTCAGAAAAAAATTTGTCCTGAGCTCAGCTTGACGAGGAGCTGACCCGCATCAGTGCAGATATCTCCTGCCAGGACACTGACTACAGGCACTCGATTTCAGCTTAAGAGCTCCTGTCCATCTGTCTCAGGCCAGTAGAAAATGTGTCACACAGTGGAATCTCTCTGATTGGTTGAGGCTCCACGTCAAGCTGCAAAATTCAGATTTTCCAACTCCAGTGTTCGAGGCGGGTAACGTGCATCAAGCATGTTGAATGCTCAAAATGCTTCGAAACACGCCACACTAGATGCACCGCAGCACTTACCGATACTCCTTGACGCCTGTCCACCATAGACTTTGCATGTAAACCTGATGCCCAAACGCTCAAAACGCTTTTGGTGTGAACGAAGCATTAATCTTAGATCTCAAGAAATATTTAGCCCCATTGGCAGATAATTATAAATTCAGGAGCAAAGTCAGTACACTGTTTAACAGGTTGATGTAATAAAAGCATTACATTTTCATGTGGAAGAACAGAGTACAAGGCTCTAAAAAAGTATTTTGTTTTCATTTATACACACCTTAATTAGCTCGATATTACCTATATGAATAAGTTGATACTAATTAGCATCTGATATTTTATTATTATGAAACTTTTATTTTACCAGGAAAAATTCCATTGAAATTAAAAACCTCTTTGATAAGGGAGTCCTGGCCAAGAGCAGTAAGTACAATTATTTACATAGTTACACTTTAAATTACTAAAAGGAAATATTAAACACATTTAGAAGCAAAACTAAGAACATGTACATATAATGGAATTAAGCACAGATCTCCTCAGTATAAATTTAAAAGCTCTCTACAAAGTGAGGAAGTCATCAATCATGGCTCCAAAGTATTTATACTTCTATTTCATTTCCCTCCAGAGTGGTCACTGAGGTGGTTGTTTGCATTTGTCTTCCAGATTTATAGATCAGCATAAGTTCAGTCTTATCAGCATTAGAAACAAGCTTTAACTGTAATAATGAGTTCTGTTTTACTCAGTCACTGAGTAACCTGAACAGTAAGTACCTGTGTCATCAGCATAAAGATGTAAATTAGCATCTAACACATTCAGACCCAAATCGTTTGTATATAAGCTTATGTTATGAACTTTGAGAAAGCTTACAGACATAAAAAAATGACACAACTCTTTTTTTATAATATTATTTTCTCTCTGACCAGAGTCTCCCTCAACAACATTTTACTCAGATCCAGTCACACAACATTTCTGGCCTTGTGGCTTTAAAAACATCCAAAAAGATCTCAGCTTCCCTCCGTATTTCCTTTTCTCCCGCCAACCTTTTCCCTTTTACCAACTGCCAGAAGCAAAGAGCAGCCATATTGCTTCACTTCCACTTCTTCCTGCAACAAAATGAAAGCTTTCTTTTCTGTTTTATAACCGTCACACACTGGCATGTGTTGTAAATATCCCGATTAAGTTTGATCCTTCTGGTCAGTAAGACATCTCAATGATAATGTAATGATTCAGGGATCAGCAGTCTTTAATCCAGAGGCACTACACTGACTGTAATTAGAGAAGGCAAATCTTTCTTATTATGGAATCAGCTGCTTCAGCTCAGCGGGGAAGCTGCAAACATGAGATAAGAGCTCAGCAACAATCTGTCAGGTGGATGAAACTGCATCACTTTCTGTTAATTTGTTTTTTATAGAAAAGCAGGGCTGATTAGGGTTCTTAGTGCTTTTAACATTCATCCAAGTAAAATCAAAGGAGAAAAAACATCTCATTTGTTTGCCATTGAAACACATTACTTTATTGTAAGCTTAAAAGGATCAAATTAATACAGCATCAAAGTTTGCTGTATTTACTCTGCCATTTATGGGCTTTTTTTCATCTAAGACTGAACTGAATTAATTATTTACTTGTGGAAACAAACACTTTCCCTGAAATGAGAAACTCGGATCATATTCACTGTGAAATGTACAAAACTGTGATAAGTTTATCTTTGATATTCCCACAGTGTAAAGATACTCACCTGTCTGCACACACAGGCTCCTCGGTTGTTGTTGTTTTTTTTTCTCACCCACAGTCATCTGTTCCTATCTCCAGGGGTCCGCAGGTGCAGGCAACCAAAGCTGCTGCCGGTGTGAAAAAGTACGATCTGAGCAAGTGGAAGTATGCTGAGCTGCGAGATGTCATCAACACTTCCTGTGGTGAGAAACTCCTGAATCCAGTTTCAGCTGAAGGTTGGCTTTTCGGGAGCTCTGAACTCCCACCCAACCCCACAAACACACACACACACATTTTGAGCACATTTAAGTGTCAGGAGTTGTTAGTTACTCCTTCAGCTCAAATTTATTTATGGTTTTTCAAACCAAACGTTAGACAATTCAGCACCAACTCGTGTTTTGGCACTTCTGGTACCCAAACTGGTGTGGCGTCACAAGCAGGCCTTTCATCAGGACGTCATATCTTTGAGTTGCCAGAGTAGCTGTTGAAATGCTTCAACTTCAGCTGTCCAGAGTGTGAAAATGATGGCATGCCTGAGGGGAAAAAAAATCATCAAAGGCCCAATGTGAGGATGTTTCCACTTACGCTGTGGCTCACTGCCTTGTGTCTTAGTGGTGGAGAGAGGAAATTATTACAATCATGAAAGATGGCTAACATTTACTTCTTCTCAGTCAGCATGAAAGGCTGAGGACTTTCTGTTGGCTCCCACTTCGATGCCTCCTTTAACATCGCTGCTGTACGCTGTACTCGGATCAGATTCAGGCATTCCAAGGACATCTGGATCATTTGTGAAAAGCAGTAGCTCAGATGGAGTATTTTCTGTGTGCTTTGTTAACTTAAACTGTATTACCACAAACCTGGGGTATTTCTCAATCTTTCACAAGATTTAATCCAAATTGCAAATGTTCATCGAATGCAGAAAATCCTGGGGTGACACCGAAACAATATGACATTAAGGAATTTCAGAAATGTGATTTTGTTATTGTTGTAAAACTTTGACAATATGAGAGATAAGGAGATGTCAACTGATGCACCTCAGTTTCTTATTTTATCTGTAATATTAATGTCTATTATATGATGTGTTGACACCAGAACGGTTAACAGAGATCCACAACAGTCCAGTTTTAATTTTTACACATATAAATTGTCCTAAAATTAATTTAGTTATCTTCTTTCCTACTGTATCTAAGTATTTAATTAGAAGGAGTACAATGAACCGAGCATTTATTAGAAACAAGTGTTCTTAGGTTTGAAGCCACCACTTGGTCTAATTCCATATTTATTCATGTATAATACAATCTCGAGTATATTACAATCATCATTTTTTTAGCTTAAATAGCATAAAAAATCTAATCATCAATAACCCATGTATAATACTATCCCCCCCACTTTATGGATGATTTTTATGGTTAAATTTCTAATATACATGAATAAATACAGTAGTTTTATTAACTTGTTGCTGTTTAACAAAAATAGGTTGTTATTATTAATAAACTGGTAATAAAAATACAAAAACTGTATAAATTTTACTATAGAATTATCCTAAACTATTTTGTTTGACAACATTAGGATTTCTTTTGTTTTCCTGTTAGATGTTTTTTTTTAATATATTAAATGTGGAAACGTCAAGTTAGGACTTCTGTGTACACCTATTTGTGAGAGGTTTATTGGTTCTTGTAACAGCAGCAAAACCAGCTTGATACCTGATGGAAAGATGTGAGTGGTTGAGAACGTCTAATCTAACACTCAGCACGAAACCAAAAAAAGGTCCTTTCACCTCAAACGTTAAAGAATTTGTGCTGCTGTTCTTCTGGTGTAAAGCTCCATCATGTTAAAGTTCACTACTTTGACAAAATCCAGGATGTGTAAAATGGTAAAGACAAAAAATATTATTAATTTTTTTTTTTTTTTGAATTCACAGACATTGATCTGCTGGCAGCCTGCAGGGAGGAGTTCCACCGTCGCCTGAAGGTTTATCACGCCTGGAAGTCCAAGAACAAGAAACGTGACGATGATGGGAGTTATCAGAGAGCTCCCAAATCTATCACAGACTATGGTCAGTAAAGAACGTTACTTCACATTATATTTTATTGATCTAAATGTGTTTAAAAGTTATGTCTCACCAGTGGAAATGAGAAATAGTGACCATACTTTTAGACAGTGTACAGCACATAAACAATGTTTATTCTGGACTCTAATCAATAAAAATAAGCTGCTTCATCTTCATTACAAATCTGTTTTTATGATGTTCTCATCGCAGCCGAGCAGAATCCAGCCCCACCAACGACAGCCCAGCATCACGAAGTCGCGATGAACCGTCAGCAGCGCTACTTTCGCATTCCCTTCATCCGTCCCGCAGACCAGTACAAGGACCCCCAGAATAAAAAGAAGGGCTGGTGGTATGCCCACTTCGACGGGCCATGGATAGCCAGACAGATGGAGCTTCATCCAGACAAACAGCCCATTGTTTTGGTCGCAGGTGAGTCATCAGCTTTTTCTTTGTCTCGTTACAACAAGGACATGGTGATGTGACAATTATATTCAGATGAGCCTTTTATATCATTGCAAAAATTAATATTAAATCCGTTTGTTTAGCAAGTTTAATCTCTCACCTGATGCTAAGCTGATGTGTATTTTTTCCCTCTCAGGGATAAACATTGGGGGAAATTTTGTTCTTGCAGTAAACCCAGGCTCTTTCACTTTCAGGCAAAGACGATATGGAAATGTGCGAGCTGAGTCTAGAGGAGACGGGCCTGACCAGGAAGAGGGGGGCAGAGATCCTGCCCAGGCAGTTTGAGGAAATCTGGGAGCGCTGCGACGGGATTCAGTATCTGAAGAAAGCCATAGAGAACAAGCAGGCCCGCCCAACGTACGCCACCGCCATGCTGCAGAGTCTCCTCAAGTGAACCAGAACGCACCGCTGCCTCTGAAACACGACACGGAAGCTCGGTGCAGCTGTGGTAGGATGCTCACACATCCTTCTGTTGGCGTGAAACTCACAGAAACATCTTTACCTATTTGTTGTTTATGTCCGGCTTTTTAAACATTTTTGCAGTGCAACACTTAAGCTGTGTAGCGTTAGCGTTCAAGCTAAGTCTTTCTAAATCTATGCATGTATTGACAATCCCACAGAGAGGCCTTAAACTGCATTGTTGTTGCACCACAGATATCTGAATTGTCTTTTTCTTTTTTCGAGCTTCTTATAAAAACAACAACCAGTTACAACAAAATGTTTTAATAGTGTGTAATCCTCTTGTGATGCCATAAAATCATGCTTTGTGGGTTTTCTGAATATAAAGAGTCACAATTTGGATACATTTGGGAAACTGGCATTGTTCACATATAATCAGACACGTGTTGCAAAATTAAATCAACAAATATAGCTAAATATTCTAATAAGGGAACTCATTCAAGTCTTTTAAATCAATTTCTTTTCATTCTTGAAAAAGGGACGTTTTTTTTGTATTGTTGCTCATTTGATATGTAAGAGGGAAATGTTTTCATGTGTGCAGTTTTGTGGGTATGAGGTCATTTTACAGACAGTGATGTCATTTGTGTGTTTGTTTTTTGCGTTTATTTAATTCAGTTGAATTCTTCAGTCAATTTATTTACTAATAAAACCCTTGTTTGGACTCATTAACATAATTGTTATAAATCTTGTTGTTGACACGACTATAATTACTGAGTTACTGTCAATCATCTCATCTTTAAACTCCAAAGGCCTTTACTCTGAAAATAAACATGTTCCTGTGATGAGCTTGACTGTTTTAATTTTTTGTTTTTTATTGTTGCCTATTAACCAACATGTGAGAATGACACAGAATTCAAATATAGATGTGACCATAAGATCTGTGAATGACATCCTTAGACCATGGAAACTGTACACAACAGGATAAATACTTGCCTGGCCCTTGCCTTCCTACACAGTTCCGCTCAATTCTAGTTTCCCTTCACTGCTTTGTCTGGGATTACTCCCATAGAATTTCTCTGGGAGCATTTCATTTGGACCAATCAGAGAACAGAAGGTGGAGTGTTGAATGACAACGTAGATTTTCTGCACAGTGTCTGCTTTTATCTGGGCCAATCAGCAAACAGGAGGCAGAGTTTTGAACGATGTTGATTTTCTGCACAGTGTCTGCTTGTGAGTTTAGCAATGGCAGTGGAGGTAGTGAATGAAGCCAGTCCGTGTTGATAAGGCTTCCAAATTAAATTAAGTTTGTCTGACAAAGCAGCAGCTCTCATCTACAGCCATCTCGTTCGGCTCAGTACTTCTCTCCTCTCAGAAGGGTTGTTTACAGTGCACGCAATTTACGGATAGCTTCTTAGCTTAGCCTCACAATGGAGCTGGCATACATATGTCACAGCCAACCAATCCAATCATTTTAAACTTCAACAGAGGCCACGCCTCCAGCAAGAGTCTCTTCTCTATAACTGAGAGTCCAGACCCTTGTGTGAAGCAAAACGAAGGACAAGGGGCTCGTTTTAACCAGGCTAGATAAATACTACTGTAAGAAATACCCTAATTAAAATCATTTAGTTATTTTAATTAAGAGTAATCTACTAGATCTTTTATTTCCCAAATTTTTCAAAATAACCCAGTCATCAAACACACACAGAAAACACACAAATGAGCCGTAATTTTATTTTGGCCAGTTAAAGACTAACTGACTTT
>JARVGW010000381.1:0-18337 GCA_031762495.1 Anablepsoides rubrolineatus | reverse complement strand
TTATGTTTGTGGTTGTAATGTGACAAAATATGGAAAAGTTCAAGGGGTATGAATACTTTTGCAACCCACTGTATCTATTTGTTCATTTATCACAAGTCATATCATCAATGCAATATTAAGCACTGTTCTCGCTCATCGCAGGTTTTCTTAATATCCTGCAGCCCTAATTTCCATCAACCTTTTGTAACGCGATACTTCAAAAAGCGCATAAACGCGTTGGAAAAACGGCTTGTATTTCTGTCTGTCATACAGAAGATGGTTCAAACTGTTGACTGGTGGGAATGAATCAGCAGAGACGGTGCTCACATTTTACTTTAACTTTAACAAGTTGAGCAGGAATGTGCCACAACATAGTTTACATCTCTGCCTGATATGAAACCACATTTTTCAAGGCTCAGTTTGCAGCTGAATGAGTTCTTTAAAAACGCTAAAATGAAAAGAGGTGAAAAAGAAAAAGTCCCCTGCATTAATCTATTTATTTATTTTGTTATGTAATGTATTTAATCCCTGCTGATGACATGTTAGCTTGAAAATGTCGTCCTTTAAGTTCAAATAGTTTAATTGGAACTATGTTCTGCATATCAATCATCCAGGGTTACTGGTCAGCTCGAGGAAGTGGAGGTTTATTTATCATTTTTCTCCACAGGTGAGGTTGTGGAGCTGACCCTTTGTTTCTGTAATGGAATGATGTTTTTATTACGTTTTCATGATTTATTTTCCCACCACCCAGAGGGTGGAAATGAAGGCCTAATGAGCGCCGGTGTTTGCAGACACACTGTGGAGCTCAAAGTTTGAAGTCAGAGTGCAACGCCTCAGGCTGTGTCTGAGAGACAAGAGTGAGCTGTGCTCTCTGAAGCCGTTTCTGTGTTCTGCCATGTTTTTTTGTTTTTTTTTTAACCCGCCCCCGTTAGTGAGGTTATTGTGAATACCTCTGGGATTACTCAGGCAGATCTTCACATGTTGCTGTGCTGTTTTTTTTTTTTTCTTTGGTTTCCTGTGCGTGCTTGTTATATTTGGAATTCTATGAGCGAAAGATATTACTGTACCTGTGTTTCTCAGTGAATCACTGTCGGTTGAGCCTTCCTGAAGCTTCTCAGTTCTCCACAGGGCTGCGGACCCCACACAGAGCCTGCTGCTTCCACTCACAATAATTTAGCTTTTTTTCTTCTTCTTTGTGTCCAGCTTTTTCCACAAATATTAGATGATGACAGCAAGTAGCTCCTGAGTCACTTTAACCCAAGGACAGCAGGAGGGTTAATTAAAGTTCTTTTCATTGACTAAAAATAGATATCTGCAAATAAAATGTAACTTTGCATCATAGTGTATCTTTGTGTAAATAGGCATGGTTACCACAGGAGATTTAAGGATTTCTCCAACTTGCAAAAACAAATTTTTGATGAGCAAATTAAATTATAACATGATATAAAGTGAAAAATGTCAAGAAGTCTTGCTTTTTCCTCGTCTGCCTTGTTTATTTACTCTAAACTGAAGGTTTTGTGCACCTCACTGTATGAACTAACCTGTTTAGTCTCAGGTTTTGAAAATCAACTTTCAATCTTAAAATCTTGCCTTCTGAACCAGAGATTACTTTATCTGAAGTGACCCCCACCCTTCTTCAGGACGTCTGACTTTTAACACTTCATCTGAGCTCTACAATGAGATCAGAGTATGAACCAAACAATGTGTTTTAATAAATCTATGGCCTGACAGGGGAAGGGGACAGAGACTAAAACGTACACAGCAGCCCCATCCCCCCCGTCCCACCTCCCTCTGGGGTAATTTAATCTCATTTTTAGGCTTACTGTTGACCTCCGACCCCAGCGCTCACCGGATGCAGGGAATGCTGTTAATGGTACTCATTAGAGATGCGCGCTGGTTTGAACAGCTGGGACGGTGCAGCTGAAAGCTAATGGGATTGACAATAAGGGAATGGGTCTTAGTGAAGGTAGTCTAACCTTTTTTATGAGGTAATGCTGCTCCTAAGGTCACAGAAATCCTTTAAACTTTTGCTTTTTTTTGCTTGTAGTGCTGACATTTCCCAGGACAGGCTCATGAGCACAGTGCCATTTCTTCAGGGGATGAAAGTAGTTTTTGCTTCAACCTGTCAGTGTTGATGGAAAACATTTTCCTCTACAGCTCATGAACAACTGGATAAATACAGCTTATGTATTTGAAACTGTAGATACTTAGCTGTGCATTATTATAGACCTACTGATGGATAACATTTTACTGAAACTCAACTAGAGTTTAGCGATATGGCAATAAAAATCCCGATTAATTTAGCCGGTAACGATTAATATGACGATTAATTCCCTGGAGTCCCTGGACGCCTGCATGTGCTAGTCACATGACCAATTTAAATCACTCTAGTGGGAAATAAGCCAAGTAAAACCAGAGTTATGATAAATAAATTACATTTTTGGTAAATGTTTGTATATCTCCAGTCAGTCTGTATTAATCGTTAATTGTCAAGTGCCAAAAAATAATCCATTAAAGTTTTTCTGATATGATTTTGCCCAACCCTAAACCCATTTTTACATCCACCTATTGAACCTAAACCTTCAGTTTGTTAAAACAGTGATTTTATTTAACTTAGCACTAACAAAGCATTTAGACTGTTTCAGATAAACAAAATAGGACATTTATAGGATTCTAAACGCATAATTTTACTATTTGTGGTTTGAATTTCGATTTACTACAAGTACGGCACTAACAGAAGCTCAACTTTAAATCCTAAACAAAAGTTGCCTCTGGGATTTATTTAATTCTGCAGCTTATTCCCTTCTGCTTTTTCTATCTCTTCAAAGGAAATTCTCACTCTGACACCTTAACAATATCAAAAATGACAGAAAAACAAAAATCGTAGATGTATGAATGTGTTTAATTTAGGAAGTTGCGTGAATTCTAATGCTTTGCAGAATGCAGATTGCGGCTTGTTTTCACTGCTACGAATCACACGATCAGCTGGAGTGGAAGGTGTTGTAAAATGCCCGAGGCTGAACAGTGGTTCCCAAGTTTCCTAAAACATCGCTCTTTTTAATTGCTTTTCATTTGCAGTGAAACAAAAAGCTAATTTCTGTTCTTTTTAAAGCACTTGTTATCCTTTTTATCATTTCTGTTTTCTATTATAAATCATGTTCATTAGCTTTTAATACCAACATTTTAATTTGTAGGCTTGTTTCAGTGATCTTAACACACGGGAACATGATAAAAGCACCAAAACAAAAGGGGTTTGCGGCTGTTTCGTTTCTTTTCTTTTAGTTTTACAACAGTTTTATTTCAACTTGATGGATTTTATCCTCTTAAAACTAATCCACATGTCACCTGTGGGATAATCTGACAAGTGTGTGTTTGTTTGCAATTTTTAAATTGTAACCTTTTCCATTATTTCATAATTATTTTTTTTAAATTGAGACCAGTTGTAAGAACAATGCGTCTCAGCCTCGCCAGCTTAACAATCTGCTTTATTACACGTAGAATCAAACCGATTTGGCTGCATTTTTAATTCTCTTCTTTCTCTAATGTTTTATTTGATTTGCCATGTGATGCATGCTTTGTTATTATTGTATGAAGACCTGCATTATAAAAGCAAAGTATTCCTTCAAGATGGAGACATCTGTGTCTGAAAGCAGAGCGTCTGAGGCTTTGTTTTATTTTTTTATCACAATCATTAGTGAGATAACATCTCCCAGCATGCTATATAGGCTCTGATAAAATAAATGAAGACGAGGCTGTAAAAAGCACACAGCCTGCAGTGCTGTTCAGCTGAAATCATGCAAAGCAGCTTTAATAGAGACTTAAACAGTACATTTGTTTAAGTAGGCTATATACACATGATGCATTCAAACACATTCAGTAGCTGCTCTGGTTGTTGTTCATAATGTACAAATGAGAAAAAAATCATGCCTACATCATTCCAGTTCGGTTCAGTGCAAACTACGCTGAAGGAAGGAAGGAAATTTGGGATTCAAACGAGCTTTTTTGCACACCAGCTACTCATTGACACATCTGTTGCTGCTGCAGGTAACAAACATCCCGAACGGCACCATGCAAATATTTAAACATGTCCTGAGAGAATCATTAAAAAAATATTTAGAGATCTGGTAAATATTAATAAAATTTTCATGTTATTTGGATGAATGGAGAGTTGTTTTTTTTTCTCCAAATACTGTATTTATTCATTTATAATACTAGAAATTTAACCCTAAAAATTATCCATAAAGAGTCTGTTTTGGGGAGGGGGGGGGGTTGTACTATACATGGGTCATTGATTAGATTTTTTATGCTTTTTAAGCATAAATGATGATATTATAGAATAGACTAGAATGCCTTTATTGTCATTAAACGCGTTCATAACGAGATTAGAGCCACTCCCACAGCAGTGCAAATACACATTAGAAGAAATAGAAGAGAATAAAAGAGTAACAGGATAAACTTAGCTAAAATATTTCTATATATCTGCATGTATACATACGTGTGTGTGTGTGTGTGGATGGATGGATGGATGGATGGATGGATGGATGGATGGATGGTATAGTAGAAAAGTTAAACGACAATATTGCACATTGTTTAAGACATAATTAAATTCAATATGTGAAATATGAAAAGGATGTTCAGAAAAAGTGCACGTTTTGTTTTTTGACAGCCAGGAAAGCTTGATATGTTTTCAAATGGAGGAAATGATTCAAACGGTTGCAATGAAAAGCTGGACCCAGTGCACCTCCTCTTTAATGGGGAACTCCGAGTTGGCTTAATCTCTTGACCGAAAGGCAGAATTAAAGTGATGTCATCTTGAGACTGATTTACAGCAGATTCATTGAAGAAGACCAGGTCTAAGAGCCTGGCTGTGAAGTTATTGTTAAATTATTTAGTCTGAAAATAAAAATGTGGATTTAAGGATTGTTTTGTGGGAAAAAAAGGCCCTGTCACACAACGTTTTAGACAACTTTTTGAAGACCTCTACATTGAAGATGGAATTGAAAAAAAATCAAGGCTTCTTTTAGGCATGTATGTCCTGTAATCCTAACAAATTGTTTGAATATATAACTTTCATATCTGCATAAATTGTCTAAAATGTTATAGTGTGACAGGGTCTTAACCTTTGGAGGCACATTACATTACAGTCATGGGGGGGGACCCTCCGTGGCAACATGCTTTGAAGATCACTGAGCCTTATGGATGCTGTATGGTTTCTAAAGGGGCTCCATCTGCATAGTGGTTGTTGGGGGTGATTAACATGGATGGGCAGTGGAATGGCGCCTGAATTGTTTTGGTGCCAGCTACGCTTTGCTGGGCGTCATCACTCCACAGAGAAGTGAGGATAAGAAAAAAGAGGCCATTCTTTGTCGTGGTAAAACAGATGCTAAATCTAGCTCCTGCAGTTCTTCTTCGTCACAGAAAACCTTTACTTCTTATTGCCCGCCAATGAAAGGCGAAGGCGGACGATAAGGTTTTTGTCCTTGTTTCTATGTGTGCAAAAATAAACCAATAACCATGGAGCTTTGAGGAAACAATCACTGAATGTTCAACAACTGATTAACTTTTACAGCCATGGGTGTAACTTTAGGTGTACTCTTTTTTAATTCATTGAATCATTAACTTTTGTAAAATAATTCAGGGTAATTTGGAGTTAATTGTTTTACTGTGATTTACTCAGCTTTCCTGTTTTCTTTGTGTTTTCTGTTCCACATCGGTTCAACAATTAGGAAAAGGCTGTTTTCCACCAAGAACAAATATTATACATTACACGACAAATACATTTCTCAATTTCCCAAGAGTATATGTATTTACCTGGTGCGCCACAATTTGGCTAGGAACGATTACAACACAATTCAACACATACAGCCATAGCGTGTTATTTTCAGCAATTATGCGTATCTATATGACATCATAAATTTGGGAATCAGGTCAAAGTTACCTACAGACAACAAAAGTGTTGAAGCTGTATTGAACATGGACAGACTATGTTTATGTTTACAGCCAATCCAATTCAAAATGGCCACCATAGTCCACTGATCTTAAAAAAAACCCACAGAAATAATAATTTTAAGTTTACAAATATTGTGCTAAAATTTGATGTTCTAGCTTAGCATCATTGACAACACGTGCCCCACGTTCTAATCATTGTGCAAAATCTTTGCTCACAATTTTTAACCTGTTTGTCTTGAACCACAGAATTAATTTTCATAAATCTTTTACAAAGCAGTTAATCATCCTATGAACATCTACAACTGATTATCTTGTGGTCTTGGTACATTTTAAAGTGGCCACCACAGCTAACCATCCTCAGCCGGCACAAAAATGACTTGAACTCTGTCAATTGGTTTTAGCTGAGAGCCATTTAAAGCTCTTACTCTTCATAACACAAACTGCTCCATCGTTTCTCAGCAGAAGATGATCTTAGTCCACGAGATGATCTTTATTTATTTATTTTTTTCCTTCCAGATGCTGGCTGCCAGCTCTCCTTATTGACTGCTGTCATTAACAACACTTACCTCGTTATATGCGGAGCGTTTTTCAGAGCTCTGCTGCTGCCAAGACTCTAATTTGTGTTGTTGCTGTGGTGGACTGCTTGTGGCTGTTTCCTGTTGGTCATGAACAGATAACGATCTGGGTTGAGGGAGAGGCACAGCATCCAAATCATAACCTACCCCCCTCCTCACACCGCACAACAAACAAACACTTCCTAACACAGCTATACACACACACACACACTTTAATACATTAGCAACCTCTTCCAGCAGGGAGAATAAACAGTGCCATTTTTTTCTTTCTATCTCTTCGCCAAAGGAAACAGATAACATGGACGTCTTCGCCTGGTGGATGCTAAGAATAAGGGTGTTTATTAGTTTCACCAGGGATAGATTTCTTTTTCTTTTCTTTTTTTTTACTAGACTTGTGCCACAGAATCGCCACAAGAAGCACCAATATCCCATTTCTTCCGTGTATTGATCATATCACATAATTAGCTCTGGGATAGAAAGGGCACAGAGGTAGGGTTACAATGTTACACTCAGTCCCGTAAAGGGCCAGTGCTTATTGATCTCTCCTGTTAATCATGCAAACAAAGTGGACCAGCGTTGTGGGTTCTAAAGAGCGGAAGAGATTATTTCCTCCTGCTTCATCTGTAGCTTGCTGCTTTGTGACTTTTAATTTGAACTTTTCCCAATTGTAGTCTGTTTGCTTACAAACATTATTTTTGTTAATACTCTGTTTAACATGATCCTAAATGCATATATTAATTTAAGAATCTTCAAAAAATAAAAGTCTAGTTTGACTTTATACACTATATTGAAAAAAGTATTGGCTCACTTGCCTTGACTTGACATTGGCCCACCTTTTGCAGCTAGAACAGCTTCAACTCTTCTGGGAAGGCTGTCCACAAGGTTTAGGAGTGTGTTTATGGGGATTTTTGACCATTTGTCTAGAAGCATACTTGTGAGGTCACATACTGATGTTGGACTCTGCTCTAATTCATCACAAAGGTATTTTATCAGGTTGAAGACCGTACATTGTGCAGGCCAGTCAAGTTCATCTCAGACTTTGTCGTCCATGTCTTTATGGGCCTTGCTTTGTGCTCTGGTGCACAGTCATTTGAATGGGTGAGCAAATACTTTTGGCAATATAGTGTATTTCAGAACTGATTAAATGGTCTAGTCTGACACGACAGACCTTGTTTAGCAGGTAAAGTTTAGTTTTTTTCCTAATTGTCCTGTCATGAACTTTAAGTATAGCTTGTTTGGAAGAGTTACTGGATTGCCTCTTCTACCTGAAAAAGAATATGGCAGCAAGACTGAACCAGATCATTTCTGGAAAAATGTCCTTTAGACAGTTGAGATCAAAGTAAAAAGGCATAATGCACAGCAGCATGTTTAGCTAAATAACAAATGTGGACAGTGGCTGATTTTCCTGACTGGAGGTAGATAAGATCATCAGATAAAATCAGTTTCTCGTGTAAATATCATCCAATCACCCAAAATTAAGGAAATCGGCACCAGTTTATTGGTGTAGCCTTAATGAAATTCATTATAGACTGAAGGATTTTAGAGTCTAACATAAGGCTATTTATCAAAGTCCAGACCTTAGTCCAACTCAGAGTTATTCCTGCAACCTGCTGGATTATACCAAGTTTTCATACAAATTTTTCATTTTGGTTTTGTTTTGTTTTATGGACAAGGTGGGATTTGTTGTATATTTTTGTTCACTTGAAGTTAAACTGAGTCAAAATCCTTGAATTGAAAAGAGATGAATTTTATTACCATAATATACTTCATATATTGGACAAATAGGATTTTCTAAAGCTCATATAAGAAAATTGAATTTTCTGCAGTTTTTTTTGTTGTTGTTTTAAGGAAGTAGATTAAACTCGTATCAGTTTTTTTTGTCCAGCTAATCAACCTCACTGTTAGAACACTAATAAACTGCTCAGCATGAACTTCTAAATTTTTTTTATTACTTTTAATTCAATTTCCCACATAGGAAATGAGTCAAATGCGTGATTACAGGCTTAGAGAAGCAAATCTCATAAAGCGACGCAGGAAGAAAACACCTCAGCTTCATACTCAAGGACAGGCAGAAGCCAGTGAAGGCAGGGATTACACTCCCATTGATGGACAGTTTTTAACCAGAGCAAATACAACCACCTTTTGGGTCCGTAGCAGATGTTCATTTGTATTCTTATGGTTTTAAACCAGCCTTCAGAGTCTGTAAAATATCTGTTGTAATTTCTTTTTCATTATTGTATCTGAAATAAGCCGCCATTGTGCGCACTAATGAAATTCTAATTGCCACTGCTAAAAGAGGCCAGGGAAACATTTATTCTGCTCTGGAAGTTATCTGAGTGGATTCTTAGTAATTGTGAAAACCTTTTGTGTTGGACAGAGGAGAAGATAAAACTGAAAGGCATTAGGGAGTAAAAAAATAAAAAATACCAAATGTGTTAGAAAATTCTTCAGATTTATGGTTTTAGACCAGTTTCAGTTTGAGGCTGTTTGTCTTTAGTCATGCAGTTTTATGGGTTGTATAAATAAGTGTTTTTCATGGTACAAACATCATAAATCTTTTAAACACAAGATAAAAAGGTAATTTATTGTTAATCACACTCTTTTGCTCACTCAGTTTCTGAAAGATGCACTTATTCCAACATTTATCATCACTTTCCTCAGTTTAGACATTTGATTCAGTACGTGAGGGGAAAAAAATGTTTTTTTCTTCTTTTCCCAGACAATATTGACTATCTCTCTGGTTTTCTGTAACATGTGCGTGCCTTACTGCCTTCCTTTTGATTGATGAGATCTCTAGAATCCAATCTCTCAAAAGTGGCAGCTGAAGGAAAAGCAGGAAAAGCAGGTGAGCATCTTCAGTCTTGTGCAAGAAAAAGTGAAGAAAAATCTTCAAGCTGCCACCAAGTTAGCATAATGAAAGCAACCGAGTGTGAAGGCAGGGAAGCTAAACAATTCAGAATTAATGGTAGAAGCTCGTGGGAAAAACAAACAAACAAAATAAAGGATAACCAGAAGACAAAGTAGGGGAAGAATCAGATTGAGAAGACATTTTTAGTGACTTTCTCTTGTGAAATTGAGCATGTCCTTTGCACTGACGCACACCGCTCATCTCGCTCTCAGCAACTTATCTTCCATTAGCAGACAAAGATGTGCCTTAACTACACAAGACTGGGACAACAAGCAGGATTTACAGACACTGATCCGCAAAACAGGTCCACAATTCCTGCACTGAAACATTTATTCATTATAACTTGGATAGCAAAAATGATTTGTACAGTATTATGCAGTTTATGTGATGAAGTTACTAAATGTTTTGATTCAGTAAATGAGCCTCCAATATTCTCTCAATGAACTTTTATCCTTTTTTCTATTTATTATAAGGCCCAACTAAATGGCTTTTTAAAATTTATTTTGGTTCCTAAGTAAAATGAACCTGAAATAATCTAAGGGTTTGTCATTACACGAGATGTTCAAACTTTCTAAATTACTAAGTAAAGACCTTCAGTCCACCAATGAGTTCTTGCTGAAGATCATGGCACAATGATGCCAACAGGACCACTATTATTATCATTATTACTATTTTTATTATCATTATTACTAATTTCATAAGACTTTGTATCCTTTACAGAAAACCGGAAGGAGTTTTGATGAATTACTTCCTTGTCCTTCACTGCACAGGAAATCAGAACACCTATATTAAGACTTGTTTTTCTAACAATAACTGGTTTTGGGTACAATTACTGCCAGCAGTTGCAACACTTCTGTTCACAGATTGGCTCTGCTGGTGGAGCTTTGTTGATTTGAACCTTGACATTTGTTAGTGGTTCATCTTGAGAAAAGTATTTTTAAAAGTGTCTGAACCTTTCTGGAAAATCATGTTTGGAATTGCAGTAGCAAAGAGGACACATCAAATATTTGTATAGTATATATACCAGGGGTCTCCAACCAGTAGCTCATGAGCTCATTTAAAGTAGCTCGTCAGTTCTTATGAAAAAATTTGGAGAAGCAAAATTTAATGTGTAACTGGTCAAACAAACTTTCAATTAATTCCAATTAATCTGATGTCCCTGCCCCTTGGTTGTCAATCAACCAGTTTAGGGCTCAGTATGGTCGATTGGCAGACAACGCGCGGTTACGTGGTCGTTCGGCATCATTTTTGCACACACCTTTCATAGCCCCTTGAGGGTCTTCGGAGGACTGGGACTCCCGTTATTTTTTGTTCTTCAGTTGTGATCCTGCCAGTAAATTCCAGTTGTCATTGGCTCTGTTGACACTTTTTTTATTTTTTTTTTGTCTGTTCTTCCAAGTTTTCCCTTACCATTCTGTAGATGTGCACTGCTTCCCTCTTCCTGCTTAACGTCAGTTCGGTGGGTTGGAGAGCGAGCAAATGAAGGAGTTGCGTAACTCTCTTCTTCCCTTCCTTTTTCTCCACTTAGTCAGACAACAAGAAACATCTGGCCTGAGAACAGAGAGTTCAAAATGCACCCCTCCCTGCCTCCAACGAGTCCAACAGTGCTCAACTTGAATTTTGCACTGGACACAAAATCTATTATCTTACCAAACCCTGTGCGAGTGCAGGATTCTTTTTGTAACTCTGGTGATTTCTCAGAAGAACTCGTGGGTGTATTCTGTTGTCAAGGGCTTGCCGTGATGTTCAAAGTCTGTAATTTGCTTTCTCTGAGAGGGGTAAAAGGTGTTATTTTCCTTTCCAAATTTTCATTATGACAGTAACTCTGTTACCACAGCTTTAACAGTTGTGTATCCTCAGGCTTATATTTTCAAAGGTGTGCTTTCTCACCCATTTTCACATATTCAAGTGTTGCTTCCCTTAGTACTCATTTCATTTTTTAGGTCAATTTCATCTTTTTGTGTTTTTTAGATCACGCTCAGTTGAAGTCAAAGTGTGTTTATCATCAACTAATGTTCTCGTATTCTCACATATCTTGTCCTTCTGGTTACAGAAAAAGAAAAAAAGACCAACCTTATGTCACACACATTTTCTACATCACTGATCAATCGTCAACATGCGCTGCAGGTGCTGGAGCCAAAATTAAAGCTGTGGGATGAAGTGGGCTAACTTCTGCTTTTCTAAGACTTTTTATATTTGTCTTTTCATTCAGCTGTGTCTGTTTCACTTTTCACTTTTTTTTAACCTCTCTTCTCTGTGTGGTGAGCAAAGGCAAACCCATCTGCCACATAAAGTTGCAATGGTTGGATGCACAGGATGCAGTTCCCCAAAACTCATGCAAATTGTTTGAAATAGCTGCTGCGTTGAAGAAATATATACATAAATTTGTGATCCTGATGGCAGCTAAGCCCTACTAACATGCAAAAACAACAAACTTTATTTGATTTTTCTTTTTTTTTACTAGGTTTCATAACTGGTAGTTTACATATGAATTGTAAAAGTGTTGCAAAAGCACAGTTACTATCCAGGTTCAAGCTTTCAATACTTCAAAGTCTCAGTGAATTAACTTGTATAGTTGAAGTTGGATTTAAGCAATCATTTCTATTTTATATGGTTTTATAGTTTTATGCAGATGTTTTAGTGATAAAAATATATTAACCATTGTCCTGACATGTTGCAATCTGCAAGATAGTGCCCATAAAATGCTGTCTTTATTTGTGCTTAGTATTTTTAAAGGGACAATATCATGTCAACTTTTTTGAGCTTTTTCATATTATAATGTTATCCTCTCATCAAAAAGTCTTGCTTTGACTCATTCATGCATGTTTGAGAGCAAAAACGACTGGTTGGGACTAGAACTGCCTTTTGGGCTGTGTCTTAGAACCAAGCTTCCCCAACACAGAGACCCCCCACCCCCTGCCCCACAACTCCTTCAGGCTATCGGCAGCAAAAACTAGCAAACACCCGGAGAAAACCATATATGCTGAGCTCCCAATACCACTTCTCAATGCAGCCAAGGAAACTACACCAAACTTCCAATATTGCAATATTCCAAAACAGATCTTGTATAATGTTGCTGCTTTTTAAATAATCATTACAGCAAAGCATGCTACGGCGCTCCAGCTTGTAAACAAGAGAGAAGCGGCTGTGATGACGAGCTTAAATGGGCGTGGCGGGATCAGGAGGTTCTTAAAGAGACAGAGGCCAATTTCAAGGTGTTTAGAAACAGAAAGGAATGCGAAGTCAAGTTTATTTTTGATTTAAACATAAAAACAGCATTTTAACAACATAGTTACTTTATTATGGTATAGAATTTCAATATATGCCTGAGAAACACACAATACTGCCCCTTTCAAATGATGCATTCATTCATTTTCTTTACCTGCTGTTCCATTCAAGGTCACAAGGATGCTGGGGAAAATACCTCCAACCCACCATGTGTGGGAGGCCTGGTACACTGTGGACATGTGCTTTTAAACTAATGAGAAATAAAATATTAAAACAGTTGCAGTACCTGAGCGTAAAGTCCATGGTAAATTAATTTACCTCTATTACTTCCTTATCATTTTATTATATTCTTAATTATCACTGAAAAAGGAACAAGGAAGTGTTAATGCAGCTGAATGCATTGCTTTAGTAAAGTGACTAAGTTAGTTGTGTTGATCTTTTTATATTTAGTACAGCTTTGTTTGCTGTAAGATAAAAAAAAAATCACTGTTTGCAAACTAATCTAAACAACATTAGCTCTAATTTCAACTCCTTCACATCAAAAAGCAAGGAGCTCAGCTGTCACGGGTTTAATGTTTTACTGTTTTTGCTCCATTTCATATTCCAGCTGCTCGTCAGTATGGGGCCACCAGATGTTTGGTATAAAACACAGCCTAATTCAGATTATTCTAACATCAGTGTGAAATTAAATTAGCTCTTGTAAAATGGATATTATATTGTTCAGTAAGCGACACCCACGGCCTGTTTTTAACAATCATTTCCATTGGTCCTCATTCGTGACACTGTCGTTTCCATTTGTCATACATTAAAACTAAGTGTGCACCTTCATGTGCCATGCATTCATTCATTAACTCAACAACAAGCTTTTGTCACATACCATATTTATTTGTGTATAATACGATCTCATGTATAATACGACCCCCCCTATTTTTATATTAAAAAGCATAAAAAATGTAATTCTCATACTACCTCTAATTTCATATGGACTTCAGGATTTTTCAGCCTTTGCAGTCTTTATATATATATCAGTAAAATTATCATTTGACTGTTGTATCAGTTTTTAATTTTATTTTAACAACATATGTACTAAAAGTTACTCAACAATAAATGTATAACAATAACTACAACAAAAACTATCAATGCTCATTAGTTACCTGGTGTGATATAACAAACATACAGAGTTATGTGGCTCTAAGTGTGGATGGAGCTGAATTAAAAGTCTTCAAAATCACTGTTATCTGTATTATAAAGTTTCAGGTATTCCTCCTCTGTAATAACGACATCAGAATCCCACTCCACAACAATCTCATCCTCTGTGTCTCACCAGCGCCCTCTCTGGTGGGAAACTTTTTTCAGGTAGACCAACTTTTACAGAACACCGGTAGACGGCAGCCATTACAGCCGACCATGTGTTTGTTGTTGTTTCAGGAGCGGCCCGGTCGCACATTAATGCCATTAGTTTGTTATCATTACTAAGCTGCAGGACTGCCTTTGTTTCTTTTTATTTCACATCATGTTGTCTGTTTGGATCTGTTACTATCTCACTCTGAGGCACGAAGAAGTGTCAGAGGTAAGCTCGCAGCTACCACTTTTTACGACGGGTTTCATTTCCGGACATTTTGTAAATGAGGCCGAAATTTCAGTTAAAATACATCAGCAAAAATATTGATTCGAGTATAATACTACCCCCCAACTTTGTGGATGATTTTATGGATTAAATTTTACGTATTATACTTGAATAAATACGGTAATTATTTTTGTGTGCATATAGCGTATATATAGCATATAACCTTCAAACACCTTTCTTCCTGTTGGACCACAGTCTTTTGTATTAACCACATCCACATGGCTTTTTTATTTTCCTTTTTCCGGGCTAACAGTTGGCTGAAGGGTAAGCGTAGGTTGAGTTTGACCTGCTCTTCTTTGCCAGTGGCAGTGCTCTTCTATCTCGCTCCTTTTTTTTGTTGTTTCAATGTGTCTTGACCTTGACAGCAGAATATAGGGGGAGTTGGGAATGACATTTTCCCTGAACACAACCCTCAGATAGGTTTCTGAGATGATGAACTACTCTTACTTGGTGACATTCATCTTTTCCACATGCACCTCCTCTTTGTACACATCTACCCACACCTCTTTTTCCCTCTGGGCAGTCTTTGTTTTCATTTAGTTGGGGAAGAAGTGAAAACCTAGACTTGCATTTAGAAATACTAGAAACTAAAGTGGGGCTTATATTTTAGAAAATAAAAGCTACTGATTTAACACATACATCTGATTAATAATTCACTTGCATGTATTTCCTGACTTATGGAACTTATTCAATTTTCACGCTCATTTAATTTTTGGATTTATTTCATTGCCTAAACCCCATTGTTAAACAACAACTGCAGGGATTTAGTTCAGTTTTTCATTAAAGCAATGTTAAATTCTGTGATGGAATTATGATCTCAGAAAAACAAGCAGCCCTGTAAGTGATTTACTATTTAGTAGGGTTGGGCAAATTCGTATCCGGTGCAATTAATAGTAAAAAGAAACTTTAATTGATTGTTCTTTGGCACTTGATGATAAATACGATTATTGCTACCAGGCAGACTGGATATTTACCCCGGTCAGACGCTCGGTGCTCCGGTCTGCTTCAAATATGACAAACATAAAAAAAAACGTTCTATAATTTATTTATTATAACTCTGGTTTTACTTGGCCTATCTATGCATTTTATAAATTGATGTATAGCCTGAAGTCTGATTCATTTTTTTTGCCAATATTGCCCAACCCTACTGTTTAATTTGCTATATCTTAGTAACAACATAAAAAAAGTATATAAATCTAGTTTGTTGTGTATTTGTACTTTCAGAAGGATTGTGTGGTATTATGCACAGATTGATACGTGCCATTAGATAACTGAGTTTGTCTGAGCACTGGATTGGCTTTAGACGCAGTAAACAGACATATTGCATCTCTTAGGTATTTAATTGTGTTTAAATGTCAGGACGAGTGATGGCACCATTGGGATATCATTACAGGGCTCGCTGCTTTAAATGAACTCACCTCTAACTAGACAGCTGAAAGACACTGAACGGGTGTTCGAATGGCAGTACTGATGCATTTCTCCTGCTGTATAATCACTCCGTAAACGTTTCAGAAAATGTTTCATCTTAGCTGAACACTGCTGTGGTTGATCAAACGTACCTGCTGGGGACTCGGGGCTGTCAGTCATGTTGGGTAGACGTGCAGAATAGTTTACTTATGTTCTTAGATGCGTTGTTTTCCTCGGCTATTATTAGTTAAAGCTTAGCGTGCGTGTAGTTCCCATTAATGATGATGCTAGTTTTATTGTTGTTTTATTAAATCACTTACAACATAAGTGCATATCAGCTCTCTGGTGCGTGTAAAGCTAATTTATGTAAGGGCTGGTTAGTTTACATGTCTGAGTCATTTAAGACATGTAAATTATGATATTATTATCAACTGGAAATCCTGTTTTGTGTGAATGTGAGTGTTTGGGGTTTTACCAGTTTGCAGTCTTTTGTTCCCTTTAATGATTTTGAGTGGTTGTGCTTCATCATAATTTAGTTTGAGCTCACTTAGTGTTGTTCAATTCGCATTTGAGAGACTCACAAATAAATCTTCTCTTTGGAAGAATTATTTTTTTAATTTGTTATTTTGGCACAACCGTGGCTTGCTTCAATGTTGTCCACCAGTTAGCTGTTCCACCAGTTTGATCTAAACTGGAATATGTCAAATAAAAAGATAAGCTGCCTTAAAAACATTGATTCTTAAAGGATAAATCATAATGATTTTCATGGCTCCTTACTCTCTCTCTCACCCAACATCCCTGGATCACAATAGGTGGGGGTTTGGAATTTGATGTTGACAGTGGGGACATCTTCATGGACGATCTCTATAAAACTGGACAGCAGAGTGTTAAAGGTCGGTGGCCCCCTGCGCCCCTGCTGACACTCCTGCCGTCTTTGCTTCCTCTTCTATTAATTACAAGAGGCCTGGCTCCCACCACCAGCCGGCAAAAGGAAGGCTAATGAAATATTGAAGTTGAGTAGTTGCACATTAGCCTTCGTTAAGGACATCTGAGAGAATTTTCAAACATTTACACCAGTCTCCCCAATTTTTTAGAACACAGTATGACCAAAAACTAAAAATACAAACCGATTTGAACAAAAACACCAGATTTACTCTACTCTTTGTTAATTTATTCCTTTACAAATGATGTTTTCTTTTAAAGCTACAAAATGTGTTTTTTTATTAACAGGAATGTACATTTTCTTCAGTGCAGCAAACAGAATCATCTTGTTATCTGGTGTAGAGTTCAAACAGGGTTCTACTTAGAACTTAGTCTTCAAACTATCAGGATAAAAAAGACATTTCCATTTTCTCATCTACTTTAATGACAGGTTGGTAACGCCTCAGGACAAATGAGAGCACAGTAATGAGAAAAACAATAGGATGTCAGAGTAGACCGTATAAAGGGATGGAAAAACAGGATTCCCCGCCATTTCCTTTATACCGACTTTTTAACGATGCCCTTGATTAATTGGCCATTTTGTTGTAATGCTGTTTTAGTAGCTAAGCTCCAGGGCAAAGCAGTCAAAGTTGCTAAACATCTTTGGAGTTAGTCGTGTTGGAGTGTTTTAAATGTCTGTGTGCCTAGACTCCAGATTGAGCTAAAATGTACTAGAAAGCTGTCACCTACATGACTTTACCCTTCGCTGCAGCATCTGCTCTTTAAATTATTCATCTGCTTGGGATCATTAGGTCTGTTTCTGGTTTGCATAGCAGCAGTCTCAACTGTCATTACAGCTGTCTGAGACTCACTTGTTATTGAATGTACAGTAGTGAAAATTGTCCTAGTTGTCGATGCGGCAAAAGTACAAAGTTCTTTGTTACTGTAGCCATGTGAGGAGTACAAGGAATATTTATTTAAAGGAGACACATCCTGCTTTTAAATCCTTTTTTTTTCACTTTTAAATCATTCGGTTGGGGTCTGGATAAAGGGGAACTGCAATTCTCTGGTCTGAATTTATCCTTATTATATCAGATCAATCGGATCAACTCGTTTTGAGGCTGTCTCTTTAATCACAAACCCCTGTACCCCTCTAGTTTCCAGAGATAAAGATAAACAAGCTTGTGCTTTGTAACTTGGCTACCAGGTGGTAATGGTTCCTAAACGTTTTAGCCTTTGGGATACCAAAATAATTATGGAAAAGACTTGCAACCTCATATATACGTGGTTAAATTATTTTTTTGATTGTCCCAAATTTAGGAACTGCTCTAAAGAGAAGCCAAATGAATGTTGAAGAATGTAGTGAAGGAGGATTTAAAGAGGGTTTGTGTGACAGAAGGATTCTAGGATAGGGTGGGATGGAAGCTACAACTGCGTATTTTGCAGAGGGACAAAGAAAGGCGTAGTAATCTCCAGAAAAATAAGAAATATTTAGGAAATTATTTTATGTAGAAAAGTCGTAAATTGGCGAGAATAAAATTCCATGATTAAAGGCAAATAGTTTTAAATATTTAAGCTAAACATTTTTTGACAATATAGTCAGATTTATAAGAAAAACACTCAGAAAATAACCAAAGTTTTCACAAATAGCTATAGAATAATTCCACCTACAGTGGGTTGCAAAAGTATTCATACCCCTTGAACTTTTCCATATGTTGTCACATTACAACCACAAACATAAAT
>JARVGW010000376.1:4083-29720 GCA_031762495.1 Anablepsoides rubrolineatus | reverse complement strand
CCATGACTAATCAGTTTCTTGTTGAGGAACTTATTCATTCAGCAGACAACACACACACACACACACACACACACACAGTATTTTTTTATTTGTGTGGCACTACTGTGGGATTAGGCCAGAAAAATTTAAGCACAAAATCTATCTCGCATTGAGTCCTGCCTTGGCAGTGCATAATAGACATAAAAATGTGTTTGAAACCATAAAATGGAAAAGAAGGTTAATATACCTCAAACCAACATTTCATCCTACCTGCAATTTAAATGCTAATGTGTTTATGTAATTCTTTTTCTTTTTTAATCCTACAGCTCAAAGTCACCGTAAGGTTGTGTAATTCTCTAAGTCACAGAGACAAAAGGGATTCTGGTAGTTTATTTTTTATTCAATCATCATCTTGTGACACCAGGTTTGTGCCAAGAGGGGGTCTACCAGAGGAAAGGGGACCCTGCAAGGGTGTCTCACCTCCTGGAGGAGTTCACCCGCGATGCGCGAAACGTGAAGCTGAGGGAAAAGGAGCATCACCTGGAAGATGTGACCGACACCCTGAAGAGCTTCTTATCCCAAGCAGAAGATGCTCTGCTGACCAAGGAGCTCTATCCGTACTGGGTGTCTGCTCTGGGTATGTTAGGTGGCAGAGGAGGAAGAACAGGTTTTTTTTTTAATGCAAATTTTGAAACCTATAGGGTTTGACGTTCTGATATATTACACATTAAACCAATTTTGGTGGATTTTGTAAAGTAGTTTGTTTGTAGACAAATCTGGGCAAATACCAGCTGATTACTATAATAGTTTGCCTTTTCATAAAACAGCCCAGAAATATGGCTGCTAGCACATGTTTAAAGGGGCAATATCATGTAAAATCAACTTTTTTGAGTTTTATATCATGTTATAATGTTATCCTCTCATCAAAAACATGCCAAGAGTCTTGTTTTGACTCATTCATGCATGTTTGAGAAATCTTGTAGTGTCCTGTGAGGCAGCCAGGCAGGGGAGCAAAAACTACCCATCGCGACTAGAACCACCTTTTGGGATCAGCTCCTCCTCTGGGCTGTGTCTCTAAGCCGAGCTTCCTCATCACAGAGCGCACACACACACACAAACACCCGGCCCTGTGCTGAAATGGGCAGGACAGAAGCAGAAGGAGGTTCTTAAAGAGACAGAGGCCAATTTCAAAGCATTTAGAAACAGATATGATGAGAATTCAAGTGAATTTTCGATTTAAACATAAAAACAACATTTTAATAACAACTGAAGGTGACAGTTAATTTATCATGGTATAGAATTTAAATATATGCCTAAGAAACACTTAATATTGCCCCTTAAACACTTATTATTAAGAGTTTCACCAAATGAGCCGATTAAGTCCCATGATGCCATTTAAACAAAATCCGACCTTTTACTCAAAAACGGCCAACTATTCATTTGATTTGTATAAAACTATAAATAAATGTTGCTTTATCCATACTCCTAAACAGGATTGGGTGATTTTGGCAAAAAATTATCAGAATGAATTGTGGCATTTAGCAGATGACAATTAATAGATGACAATTGTACTGACTTTTTCTTTTTTTTTTTTTTGAATATTAACCTTGTGTTCAAACATATACTTACAAATAATCAGTCAATTTCTACAATATTTAATAGGATTTTGCCCAACCCTACTCCTAAAACTGTTTGTCTGCTTTTGCAGATGAGAAGGATGAAAGACGGAGAGTAAAGAAGTATTCTACTTTTATAGAGAGTTTACCAAAGATCAACAGGTCAACCCTGGAGGCTCTGCTGCAACACCTGTACCGGTACACACACGCTCACACTGACACACTCAGTTTGATTTGTATTGAGTTTATTTTGCAAATAAAAGGTCTGTAAGGTCAATTATAGGGCAGCTCTTTCCTGAAAACAATGTAACTTTTGATGTTTTATAAGGTTTAGCTTTAACAAATTTTAGGTTGTAGCCTAAAGTTATTCGTTAAAGTCGTCTTAAAATCCATTACCCTGCAAAAATACCCCCATCTGCTCATAATTACCTCGCTCCGTATTTTGTTTTCTATTGGACGTTTCTGGGTTGCGCCCTTTGGGAAAAAGGTGCTGGAGTCCAAAAGAGAGAGAGGAAAAAAAAAAACGCCATCAGTTTAAATCACCATCACACACAAACACTCTTCTGGCAGAAAGTGGAATTTCATATAAAATTTGCTGACAAAGCAGCTTCCCAGCAGGTTGTGTAGATATTTTGTGTGTTTTTAGAATGTGAACGGTGAAACAAACTGCAGAATACCCTACTTTTCTCTTATTTATTATTATCTCTTAGTTTTTCTCCTGCTCTTCTCTTGTGTTTCTTTCTATTCTTCGTCTTGATGTAACCCATTTTAAATTGTTATTGGGCATGGATTATTTTACAATTTGTAATTTCTCAAACAAAATATGGATGCTTTTATTTACTTAAGCTGATTAAGGGTAACGGGGTTTCGTTAGAGGCAGACCTTAATTTTTATTCCTAATTGTTATTAGCATGTCTTTTTTCCCCTGAATCAAATAACAATAATGCATCTCGCAGATAAATGCTTTAGAGCAAATAAAAACAACATAATTTGTTTTGTTGCCTGTTGTTTTTCTAAATGTATTCTGAGATTTATTTTATGGTAATAGGTGCAAGATTTATAATTAAATCCTTCCTTCCATTGGAGAAAATACAGCAAATAAATTAGGTTTGCTTGTTTTTGGATTTTGCACGAGTTGTGAACTCCCATCTCTGATCTACAATAAATGAAAATTTCTAAAAGTAGTAATAGAATTTCAATCAGCCCAATCAGAAAGAGTAGTTGTGAATGACGACGAGGATTTTCTGTGCTGTTTTAGTCGGCCTGTAGTGTAGCAATGGCAGTGGATGAAGTGAATGAAGTCATTTAGTCCATGATTACAAGGCTTCCGAATTAAATTAAATTTGTTTCACAAGGCCTGCAACACTCATTTACAGCCATCTTCGACTCGGTACATCTTTATTCCCAGTAGGGGATAATGTTTACAGTGTATGCGGTGTCAGGTTCACTTTTTAGCCTGGCTTTCTTCACGGTGGAGCTGGCGCACTACATACATCACGGTCAAACATTAAGAATTGGGTAAAATATGATCCAATCATTTTAAGCTTCAACAGAGGCCACGCCTCCAGCAATAAATCGTTTCTCAATAGCCGAGAGTTCAGACCCTCTGTACGAAGCAAAGCACAGAACAAGGGTTTGGTTTTTACCAGGCTACATGTGACAGGGCTAAAACCCAAATTTCTGTGTCAAATTGTGTTACCTTCTTTAAAAAAACAAACAAAAAAACAATTAGGGTATTAGTAACAGGCTGCTGGGTAAAAAGTTAGTAGTTAGTCAGTTGTTGTTAGTTGTTTGCAAAATGGCCAAAAAACTAATTAGTTATTTTGCTTGTAGCTCAAGTTGTCTGTTCTGTGTCGACACAACTTTGATTCACATAAATGTCAAACCATTTGGACAGTTACTGTTGTTGTATCTTGTCTCTGTCGTGTGGATTGATTTCTTGAGTTCCTCTGAAAATAATCAGGTACAGGGACTAGAAAGTTTGTTGATGTCAGGAAAAAAAAATCTTCAGCAAGCCTGGAAGCCATTAAAGCCACTTTTAAAAAATAAAGAATAAAAATAAAGAATATTGAGATTTTTTTTAACCAGGTACTGTAGGCTTTTACTAAAAGAAAAATCTACTGAACAGCAGCATTGGTCACCACTTTTACCAACCTATTCAATAATAATTCTGTAAAAAAAACAATTACGGTAGTCATAAGTTTCCCTCTTATTGTCTGCTGTTGTTGTAACAAAATCAAAAGTTGAATCGTAGACCTTTGTTGAGTTGATCATAGAAGAAAAAAAAGTACAAAGTCTCAAGGTGGTGCACCCGAGTTCCCTTCAAATGGCTATTAGTATCCTGCTGATTAGCCTGTTGTTCCTTCTTTTCTCTTACGGCCCACTCTGCTGTGTGTGATTTTTAATTTTTAATGATTTTTTTCTTTTGTATTACCAATCTGGCAAGGTTCCTAGAGTTAGTCATAAATACTGTACAATAAATATGCTGTTGCGTCCTTCAAAATGCATGCTTGAATGGAAAAGGCTGCTTACCACTGACGAAGCTATGTCCTTGGGTGGAAAATGATGAATAAATTTTATATTGTTTGTAGAGCTTGCTAGTGTTATTTATCGAAGACAGAACGTGTGGCACATTATTAAAAACCCAGACAATTAGCAGCTCGTTGCTGAAATCCTCATCTCAAAAGAAATATATATATTTTTTTATTACTCTGTTTTTTTTATTTGATTCAGATTTTTTTGAAGTGTGAAATTTGCTCATCTTTCTTGTTTTTGTCAAGATCATCATCGGCTTCCGCCACAGCTCATAAATTCAGCAAAATTCCTTCAAAAAATGTTGTCATTATTGTTTCAAAACAAAATGAAAATTTTAGCTTTTTGACACAAAACCACCCACTTCCAACAAATGGTAGCAACTCGTCAAAATAAATTATTTTAATTTGCCTCTGACATTGCAGAACCTGCAATGCGACTATTGCGCACACGTACATTGTGATAATGCTCAAACAAGATGTTGCTTTAGTAGAAAATATGTGTTAATGAATGGAAAAGTGGATAAATAACCATAAAATTGCACATAAGTATTCATGTGCAAATTAGACTGTGATGCAATGGTTAAAAAAATGTGTGTTTGCTTAAATCACTCTAGTCTTTTTTAATAATCTTGTGCTCGGACCCATTGATTTTAAGTCAATCTGGTCAGAATTAAAGTGCCTGTGACATCAAGTTTTTCTAATAAATATGACTACATTTTTGGAAAGATAATATGGATAAGTTATTGCAACAAAAAGTTCACGCTGCTGAGATGAACCATGTTCTGCCATGTTATGTAACAAAATATATAAAATCAAGTTTCTTAAAAATAATAATGTTTTCTTTGACTTTTAGTATTTGAAGGTTGTGCACGTCACAGGCACTTTAAATTTAGGTTGTTCAAATACCTATCTACAACAGGTAAGATATTACCTGTTTAACATATTTCCACATAACCCTACTTCAAACAGTCTGAATATACACTTTTAAAATGGTAGCTTTTCAGTTTTCACACCCGACTGGATTTATGTGCACGATACTTCAGTGACAAAAACAAGCTGGTGTGGAATAAAACTAAACCAGCCTGTTTTTAAATTAAAACTCTGCAAACAAGAACAAAAGCATTTACTCGACAAAAGATCAAATTTAGTAGAGAGCCAGAATCACACGCTGGATCTCATCCTGCTGCAACATCACAGCACAAAGCTGCTAGTTGTTCCACCTCTAATTGGATTAAGAAGCAGACACTCTGCCGTCCTTATGTCTCATTCAGTGATGCTCACATTACACACCACTCCCTCAGATACCTGCACTGGTTGCAATTTAGCTGTTAATTACACAAACTCTTTCAGGAAGATTTAATTGGCCCGGGGCTGAGCTTGGCCTAAAGCCTGGCATTTGATTCCGTTTTAAATGCCTTCGTGCCACAGTTAGAGATCGGGAGTGCGCCTGCGCAGAAGATGTTGGCAGTTGTTTTTGAGTCGTGTTATTTTGTTTCCATTGAAGGTTTGTTTTTAATCTCTCTCTCTCTTTCTTTTGGTTCAGGATACAGCAGTGCTCCCACCTCAACCAAATGCCAGGTGAAAAACTGGCCACCGTCTTCTCCGCCTGCTTGTTTCAGACTCGGGGGCAAACCTCACAGGAAATTAGTGTGGTTCATGACCTTATCAGCAACTACATTACGCTCTTCAGTGTGAGTCAACAAAAGCCCTTTCTTTTATTTCATTAGACATGGGAGACATAACAGTAGCTTAAAGCTGCAATTTGTGTCTGATTATGGGTTTTCCTGCTGTAAGTTAGATAACATCCAACATTTTATTACATAAACATACATTGCATAAGATAATACACACACACACACACACACACACACATATATATACATATAAAAAAGCTTATGCTCTATTTGCTACTGTTGTGGTTTGAGAATTGTCTTGTGGGTATGTAGCCTAAGCTGGATTTTACACACATCTCTAGAAAATGCTGATGACAAAAAGAAAAAAAGCCATGGGCTATGAAAAAAAGGACAATATAACAGTGATATGAATCCCTGTATTGTTTGTTCTTTAGTTTTCCCTTTCAAAATAAAATGAGAAGAAAACTATCTAAAGCTAAACAAGATAAATGATAATTGCAAAAGTAAATGCTGCAGTTTTATTATTTGATTTTTTTTCTATTTTAAAGGCTAAACCAAAGAGGAGCTATATATTTGGTTAGTGCACCTTCTGGCAGAACTGGAAATTATGGCCTGAATTAGCATTTGTCTTATTTAGAAGTAGTCAATGCGTCTTGTTGAGAGCTGATGATTTTGCCATAAAAAAGAAAATAAAATGGCTTCAGTACTCCAAGTGATGTAGAATAGGGTTTGAGCAAAGCCATTGGCAATATCTTTAGGAATAGTTTCTATTTTTAAGCAGTTTTCTGACATTTTGCAGTATCTCTACATTTTAAGACTATATATATTATTTTAAAATTTAGATGGCTGAAGCAAAACTCAATCACTGTGGGTTTTCAATTACTTTGATTTTTCATTTAGGTTTTCAAAACGGGACAATTAAAACATGTTTTTTTATCTTCAGATTTTATTTTGAAAAGGAAAAACCAAAGGACAAACTACCGTATACATGGATTGCTATCTTGCTCATGAGGGTTTTGCAGAAATATATAACCTGCAAAAAATAAAGAATCACCTTGCTTTTTTATGGTATTTAACACAATTATTCTTTTTTTTTTAATTTTGACTGGTCATCTGTTATTTTTACGCACATTGTACTTTAGAAGTTGACCCTTTCTATTTTTCGACTTTTTTGTTCTTTTCTTTGAACTTTTTTAACTGTATTCTATCACCAGTAGCAAGACTTTGTAACAGCCTGGGCACATTAAACATCCCCGTTGCTTTGCCTCAGTGTCAGATTTGTTTATCCGTCTCCAACAACCCATGATTGAAACCTTGTAAAACTTGTAGCACATGCAGTCTGATTTACTCGACCTTCTGCGTTGCAGACACAGTGACAGATCAATCAAATATCCAGATAATACTATGTTGCATATTTAACGCGAGCTCCAGGCATGACTTTATTTACACTCTTTTTACTTCAACCATCTGGGGAGCAGAACAGTCATTGCCAAATCTACACAACAGGCTTGACTTTGCTGATGTGTGGACGGGCGGGAGGGGTTGGTGTGGGATCAGTGTTACCCTTGGAGAGCTGCCTGGCTTTATGGGATAGACAGCACAGAGAGCGACTCCTAATTCCCTACGGAACGCCTGGCTCTCTCTTGTTCAGGCAATAAAGTAGAGGCATTTGCTCCAAATCGGTTCGGGACGCCGTCATCCGCATGACAAATAGCCATTAAGCTCAACCAATCATAAACCCCCAATGCCAGTTGAATACACTCGCAGTGACATAAAAAGAGTGAGACGTCTCGCTAATTAAAGCGCCTGGTTCTACGCGGGGCTGTCGTCGCCGAGGCCCATTATCAGGTCTAAACACGCACACGATGAGCTTTGCGAGGGCCCCACAATCTTCTCTGCCACTCGTATAACTCGAACAAAGCAAATTGTTCTTTGAAAATGATAATGAAGTTTAAAAAAAAAAGTTGGAAGAAGAAATGTCATTTCCCACATAGAGTTTTGTTAAAAATGAAGTATTGTCTCGATGCTGAGCGGTGTCAAACACTTCCAGCCAACTTTCTTTTTTCCGGAATTACTCTTAGAAGACTTTGTAGCATCGTTTTACTGAAATGGGGTTTAAAGTTGGCGTCAGAAGTTACATTCATCATGAGCTTTTAATTATTTTTTTTTCAACCCTTTTTCTTCACGGTGGAATGATTATACAGCACCATTAGTATGATTATACAGCTCCAGTCAATTCTGAAAACAAGAATCAAGTGCACAAGTTTGTATTCACAATGGATTTTTCTAATCTGTACAGGGCCACAATTATACATGCATGCTCAAATAAACAGTATACCAGGGGTTTTCAACTAGTCACCAAAAAGCCCCGCCCACACCCAAAAAATTAACTTCAAATTTAATCTATATAAAAATACATTTTAAATCAATTGTTAGTTTTAAATTTATCATTGTGTAACTAAATAAACTAATTTAAAAGATAATAATACTTGTTCTTTCACATAATGCTGTGTCAAGTAACCCCCCCCCCCCATCCAAGCTGTTAGATTTAAATAACGGTAACCTCTCAACAATTCAGGTAAATATCCCTGCAGTATACTTTCTACTAAATATTTAAAGAAGTACTGCTGAAAGCTCTGAATATCTCTTACTTTGATCTTTTAAGGACTGTTAACCCTTATTGGTGATCATGACTTCCACTGGTACATTTTCTTTGCCAGCATGAAAAGAGCTTGTTTAAAAGTACTCATTGGGTTGACCAATACTCATCTGTCAGCCACAGATGAAAATAAGTTGGTTGAGATGTTCAGGGACACTCCAGGAACCACCAAGACTCAAACTTGCCATGAAATGGAAACCATTTAAACACCAGTGTTGCTAGTGTTCAAGCTACCTGACATGGACATCCCAAATACCTTCTAAGAGAAAACTTAATGTCAAAAAAGACAAAGATTAGGTTATTTGGCGACAGTACCAACGAGTATGTTTGAAGACGTCAATTTGAATCTATCAAACCAAAGAAGCCTCATGCTGTGGTACTGACGCACTACACAAAGTAACAAAACACTCAAGAACAATGATGGCGTTAAGAAAAGCGGTGAAAAAAAAAAATCTGGCAGGTGAGCTCGAGTTCATCCTCCAGAACATCAAGACAACCATGAGAAGTCATCTGTCCTAAGCAATCATGACAATAGCCACTGCAGCAAGCCTCAAGAGGTTTGGTACCACGGACAGCTCCAGACTCAGAACTAGTTTAGAGGTGTGGTGTCATGGACAGCTCCAGACCCAGGAACAGTGTAAGAGTGGGTAGGAAACGATTTGCAATAAATTCACACTTGTGTACCACATTTTTGTTCTTGAAAATTGTTCAAATCTCAGGTTCAAATCAGTCATTTAAAGCCCCAAATAATGACTATTATGTTAAAGTGGATGTAAATGTCTGACTGCAACTGCATACAATCAGAAAGTTTTGTGTTCTCAGTTCTGACCTGTATGTTTCTGTGTTCAACAGGTCAACGTAGACCAGGTGCAACAGATGGAGAAGGAGAATAGCTTCATTACACGCTGGAATGAAAAAAAGGACACTTCGGTAAGTCAACCCACATAACCTGAACGGAGATGTATTTCTGTGCGAGTGTGCTCACATTGATTTGCCTGCACGCATCAGGGACTCAAACGTTGGCTTCATTTGAGCAGAATTCTCGCTTTTTTTTTTTTTTTTCCCTGGCAGAATCGAGGGGTGGGAGAAGCAGGGCTTTGTACTTGTTGACCTTTACAGCAGGTACTTTATGCCTGAACAACGAGAAAAACACTCAGTTCGGATAACTAAGTAGAAAATTAAATCCCATGGTGCCACTGTTGTTGAAATCTAAAATAAGCTGTTTATGATGGCTCCTTTCTGCCTCCATCCAACATGCTTTATAGCATGTCGGCTGATTTCAGTCCTGAGGGTTACTCAGTGGAAAGCTGGTGCTATTATAAAGCTCATCATGCTGAACATTGGTGACATTTAGATAATGGTTTTGAATTTGATGGTTTAGAGTTGTAAAATAAGTAAGTTATGTTTTTTTTTCTTTAAATAAGAAGCATTATTTACAGAATTTGCTTTTGATTTTTGTACAACATAACAATCTCTATTTGGATATTACAGTTATTACATTAGGATGGTTTAGCACAATGTCGCTAATTATTGATTTAATGACACATTAATCATCATATTTTAATTTAATTTATTTCTATCAGTTATGACTACTAGTGCCTTCTGTTGCGGACCAGTGCTAACTTCTCCATCTGTAGGGGTCAAGGAACACGAGCCAATAAGCCGTCGTGGCAAACACTCATTTGTTGGCGGAAAGTTGAAAGCTGTACTGTTCTTTGTTCATCCACTTTATTGCAAATGCCTTCTGGTGGCTCTCTGAGTTTGGAAATAAACTTTTAAGCTTAAAGCTTAAAATGTAATTTTCTACCCACAGATCTACAAAGGTTGCACTTAGTAGTGTTTGCTTTCATTTTATTTAAGAACAGTGTGTCTATATGTTTTTTTTTTCACTTCAATAGAAAAAATAACTTTATTAGTTTCCTAATTTCTTCATCATCAGTGAATTTTTTTATTTTATTCGTTTTTTAGTGTGTCTGAATAAGCTTTTCATCTTTGGGCTACTGATAAATGATTGTAAATACAAATGTATCTGGGATATCCTTGGCAGGAAAGCATACTCAGATGCATACTTCAGTTTTGGGATTTTGTGGGCTGCATTCGAAGGAACCTACACATTGGGACAGCCTGCAGCACGGAGCAGTGGTGTTTGTGGCAGACAAATGCACACTCCGGAGGATACATAGCTGGACAACAAAACAACCAAAGCTAATGTCAAACTGCTAATATATAACAATGAATGCTGTCTGTAATGAATGATGTCCCAGCTGCCACTTTTGACTAAACTGAAACCATAAGTCAGAAGATCTGGTTCATATACAAGAAGAGACTCTGAATATTTAACAAACTACTTTTATCTTGAGGATGAGGTCTTAGTAGTGACTACCTTCCACTCACAACACAGCATTCTTAAGCACATCACTGTTTTATATAAAATATATTTGGGTTTATGTAGAACATTGATTTATGTATTCTAAGTTTATAAGTGGTAGAAAATAACTGAGATTATTTTAGCATGAATGCTAAACAGCTCAACAAAAAAAAATTGTTCCACTATTACCAGGTTTGGGGAAAGGCGGAACTGTGCCCACCACTGCTTTTAGCCTTACTGTACCTTTGCTAGTTGCAAAGGTAATGCTTTAAAGTGATAGTTCAGATTGTTTAAAGTTAAGTTTTGTGAAAAGGTTATAAAAAGAGGTGGGCAGCGCTAATTCAAAAGTTAGTTGTGCAAATTCTAAAGTGCTAGTTGAATTATTTAGTTCCACAAATTCTAAAGTGCACAAGTCTAAAGAATATTAGCCGAAGCTAATCTAAAGCGCAACAAATTGTCTCAGTTCACCAGATTATGACACCAGTGATACCTTGAGCCAACCTTGCACAATACTACCAACTAGTGGCATGACAAATTGCTTTCAACCCATAACACTGTTCACCGCAGTTTGAGGGAGTGATTTACAGAAAGAGACATTTGACTCATGGTGTTTAAATAAAAAGTTGTTGTAGGTTGCAAGTTCTGCTGCTTCTTTCTTATGTTTATGGTAGGGATATGGTAAGAAAACATGCAATATATTAATCATTTTAAGCTGTTTATTGGAGAACTGAAGCAATGCATTCTGGGTAGGTTACAGGACCAAGAACAGGAACACCGTTCTTTTCAAAATAAGAGTGTGAATTTAAACTGTTCCGCCTTTCTTTCTTTACTATTATTTACTTATTTAATATTTATTGCTGCAGCCTTCCTCAGAGAGGAGGTAGGACAATATGCACAGCTGAGTGTGGTTCATATGAAAGCGATTGTATAAACCTTTGCACTGCTGTCACTAGAACTAAAAACTGCTACTTTTTATGAAGGATTGTCTTCAACACAGTTTGATGCTAGTGATGAGGAGCAACTAAGACAAAGGAGGGGGAATCAAATTTATACTAAAACAAAGTGCTATCACTAGATTTTCTGTCACCCATATCAATTTTTACCTTCTATTTTATAAATAAAGCTGTAAGATCTCACACGTTATAAGCAAATTCAAATTACTCCTGGATCTTCACAGCAGGTAAGGGAAAAAATAAAAAGTAAAAGAACAAGTTATAAACAAAACCACAGATTTGAATAATTGTTTCACGACTTCTACATATTGTGTGATTTTTGCACCTTATTAGTGTTTAATGCCTTGGCTTTCCTACACTGTGGATCTTAAAATCCAACTGGCAAAAGTTATTTTATTTTATTTTTTTGGGTTTTGTGAAAATCCTGCTGATGCTGTTGTTATGGCAACAAAAGACATTAAAGGCTTTTTTCGATAAAATTCTGCCAGTATACTTTTTTTTTTTTTGTTTACAAGAAAAATTTCTTGGCAGGGTTCTTTACTTTAACCCCCTCTCCCCCCTCGACATTGGTTGAGCTGAACCTCTAACGCAGTTTACAGCTATTCAAGTCGCTCAATAAGGCTGTACTTAAACACAGCAGTACTTTTAGCTAAGTGCTCACATGCTAAGCTTTAGCATTCAGTGATTGTGTGCTAAAAGATTACCAACTTTCTGGCAATTTTCCCCTTTCATTGGAAAGAGCTTTAAACAAAAACACTACTATTAGATGGTGAAAAAATAGTCATGAACAGTTTTTTGTTTAGATCAGTTTGCAAATTTTTAAACATTTTATTTTGACCAACAAACAGGTTGACCATCAGAGCAAAACATGCAACAGTTTTCTAAATTTTAAAGCAGGATCTGACCGAAGGCTTTGCCAAACAAATCTTTCCTATTTAAGTGATTAACAACAGAGGCATTTTATGTTTTTACTATACTTCAGGTGAAGGTTCAGACCCATCTGTTTCTCTTATAAATGCGGAGATTGACAAGGAGGCATGGTGAGATAATAATAACTAGACTAACAATATGTAAATAAGGTGAATTAGTGATATGAGGTGCAAGGCATTGTCTTGCCCTTTAAGTTGGAGGTGACACTGACTTTAATTAGAGAGAAAAATGCCTCAATTCAGGTTAATTCTCTTCACCCTTAGCTTCAAACACACACACACACACACACACACACACACACACGTGTTGGGGGAAATACATCGGGCTTCACATAAAAAGTGAATGGAAGAAGGATTAGAGTCCAGAGTAAAACAAGATGGCTTCATATCTGTGTGACATTTTCACAATTACAGCTTTTTGCTCCATTGGCTCAAATGACTGTAATTTTCGTGTCATTTTAGGGCCACGGGAGTCAGGATGGCCCCCATCCCTCTTATTATAAGACAGCTCAAGCCAATAATGGACCTCAGTTCACCTGTCTAATAAAATGACAAAGGAAATGTGACTGTGTATCTAGACAGCTAAAGAAAGAAGAGTCCTTTCAGGCTCACTTAGGTTTTTATTTTTTAGAGCACCAGTGCCCAATCCATGTCCTTGAGGGCCACTAGACTGCTTATTTTAGTTGCTTTCCTGCTATTCAGCATCCAAACTGTAGGCTTTTCTCTGCTTTTACAAAACTAATTTGAATGAATAAGTGATTAACAGGTGTTTGCAGAACTTGAAGACGTGCTGAAGAGAAGGAAAACAACTAAGGGTGCATTCACTCCAGCCCTGTTTAGTCCACTTTAATCAAACTCTATTCATTCACACCTCCCAAACAAACCAGAATTTCGAGGTGAAAATACTAAACAAAAACTGATGTGGACTAAAAATGCAGAGTTGTATTCAAAACCAGTCTTGATCTTGAGACGGGTCTGAAGACCACTGTTTGATGGTCTCAGTCTTGTCTCCGACTCGACTGCATTTGTACTCGGTTTTGTCTCCATCTTGGGCATTGAGAACTCTGGATTTTAGTTCAAGACCAGTAAAGACCACAACTATGGAAATATCACTAAATTGGCAGAATATTGTCAAATTTATTTGCTAACATTAGGGGTGCACCAATATCCTTAATTTTGGGAGATCAGAGATCGGCCAGTACTTGGATAGAATTGGTGGAAAAGATCGGCTTCTTCATGTACCTCCACAAATGTCTGAAAATCAGCCACTGTCCCTTTTTGCTCTGCGGTGAGCACTACCTCATGTCCAGTTAAACACGTAAAACGGAATCGGCAGGTCAGATTTTTAAAGATGGTAGTGATGGGCCAGAAAACTGCAATCGGTGCACCCCTATTTAATATTGTTGCTTTCATTGGATGTAAAATGTACTGATTCAAATTCAAGAGTAACTTTTTGCTAATTATGCATTTTTGTTGCTACTGTCACCCACTCACACCCCCTTTCAGTCTCACGTGCTACTCCATGAAAGTGAACTTTCTGGGAAAGGGCTCTAGTTCTTGTTTTTTTTTGGATCTTGGTCTTGACTCACCCTCCCTCGGTCTTGGTCACATTTTGGTCTCAGCCCCCAAAACTCTTGGTCTTGGCCTCAATACACTTTGGTCTTGGTCTTGACTTAGGTGGTCTTGGGTTAGGTGGTCTTGACTACAGTACTACAAAAAGGCAAACTCTGGTTCACCTCCAAATCTGGGTCTTGGCTTGGTTGAAGTAAACTTTGGTGTGGTTCGAATGCATAAATTATGTGAATGCAAAGTGGACCAGAGACTGCTCTAAAAGCATACAGGGCTTAACGTTACTCATATCTTGTAAATACCTTGCTGGACATCTTCATGCTGAGCCCATTGTTGAGTGTTTGTTTGGCACATTTGCCAAAAACAAAATGCTAAAATCTGACATCACTCCATTTTTTTTTTACATTATGTGAGGAAGTTGTGCATATTCAGAGGTTTTTGTCGTTCCCTTGAATGGGTCTTGGTGCAGCACCAAAACAGAGGAGGTGAACAGGTTGCTCACAGAGTTTGGTTTGTTTGAAAGTGTAGTGTGAAAGTGAACCACACCAGTTGTAAATATAATAAAGGTTGCAATTTTGGTTCCCATCGAACAGTCTACCAGACTATCAGGTGTGAAAACACCCTCTAACATGCTGGATAGTGCCCCTCGAGGACCAACTTCAGACACCACTGTTTGAGACAGATTACCAACCCCCAACCTTGACTGTAACAATCTAAAGTATGTGTTTAATTTGCTTTTTATTTTGATTGGAGGCAATTTTAGTGCCAACGTACTGAAAATGAGGCCATAATTTTCACTAGCAAGTCGGGTTAGTTAATATTTTAAATGTCAACCGGAAGCTTTGTCTGCATGGGTCATATTTATTAGGTGTTCCCAAACTGCATCAAGTTACCAACAAAAAGAATCAAATCCACACAAAACTGGGTTCAAGTTGTCAAACAATTTTGTTTTAAATGAATAAAGAAATACAGATTTAAAATGATGTGTTTTCTGTTGCTGTTGCACAGAAACTTTTGACACCTTCAGTTCATTCTGTCCAAGTTTTTAACGTGAACTTTTCCAGGTGCATCTTCTCAGCGTTATTTAAATGCACACTTAAAACTAGCAAACAAGGTGAACATTTTTACTTGTGATGAGAATGAGGAGTGCACTCCGTGCTCCCACCTTTTCCCACTGTTTCAGTCTCGCACTTGTTCTTTTTCATTTAGTCGAGTTTTGCATTTCATTAACACTGCCAGGTTTTTATTCTTCTTCACCTGCAACAACAACCTCTGAACCACACTTTATGCCAATGTGAGGTCTCACCACACTGGAGTCTAAATTTCAGGGGAGAAAAAACAATTGATTTTTCACACAGCTGATGCTTTATTTATTCATTTTTTTACCTCTTCTATTTGTCCCTCTTTAGTTCAGTCCAGCCGGGGATTTGATATTCGAGGTGTACCTGGAAAAGCGAGTGCCAGAGCAGTGCTGTTTAATAAAGGTGAGCCTGTGTGTATTCTTCTACCTTCTGCATGTCCTGTTAGGGAGGTGAAATAAGAGGTTGTGGTGAAAGTGGAGAAAGGAAGAGATGAAGGTTGATAGAACAGGGCTGAGACATCTGTGGTTTAACCTGATGGGATTTCGGCTACAGAAGTGAATCAAAAGCAAACTAATCAAAGAAATCTGTTTAAATTGTGTAAGTAATTGCATTTTCCAAGGGCTGCTGGCTGCTGAAGGTCACAGACTCATTTTCTAAGTTTGCAGCAACGCTTAATGGGGTTCAGGTTAAAGACGACCACTAAGCAGCACAGATTGTTTCTAAATCTTACATTTTTTAGCGATGGATAAAGGGGCCAGAAAAGATTTCTTTAGGTTCTGTAGGTATCTCTTTGTGTCACGATTTGTTGTGTCTGTAGGTTTCTCCAAGTATGCGGCCGTCAGAACTGGCAGAAACTGTGCTGAGTATGAAAAATATCACTTTTAAGGCTGATGACCTCTGGACTACCTTTGAAGTCATTGAAAATGGAGAACTGGGTATGCAAGATTTTTTTATTGTCCATTTTGCCTCCTATAATACTTAATCATGCTCATAAATTATGCACAAATTATCAGCACCACTTACAATTTTAATAACAAGACATTGTTTAGAGCAATGCACAGCGTGGAAATAATTGGCCATTGGTGTCCAAGGGTTTGCATGCTAAATGTTAGAAATGTCAGTCTCTGGAAAACAAGATGTTTTTGCTCTACAAAATTTGCATTTCAGGAAACAGCTAGTGTCAGGCAGGTATACTTATAGGATGTTCTTGCGTTGGTGTTTTGTTTTAGCATCCTGACACAGCAAAGTAAAGTATCAGGTTTTTTCTGTGAACAAATTATTATTATTATTAATATCTCACTTACTGTAGCTTGCTCTTTTAAATGATTGAATGATCTCATCCAAGTTAAAAGGCTAAGACGAAACTAGATTGCTCCTTGCCTACTTTGTAAATGTAACTTTGTAACAATGGAATTTGGCTATAAATCGTACAGGCTACTGTTGGAAAGCCTGTTTATTTCCTTTTTTAAATGGTGCCACATTTGTATGGGACATGCATTTTGTGGGATGAGCAGTAAAGCAGTAAGAGTTTTAAAATGTTTTGCCAAGAAGCATTGTTACAACAAAGAAATTATCTACCAAAACACTTACTTTTTGTGCAAAGTAACCTTCAGCAGCACAGATTGTTTGTCACTTGCGTAAAGACTCTATTTCATACCCATAAGCGAGGATTAGAACATGGATGGGCAGAGTCTGTATTACTGCAAATAAAGCCATGTTCCATCAATCAACCATCACTTGTGAAATACATAAACTCCTTCGTTTGAGGCAGGGACTCACCTACAAACCAGAGGAAGGCTTTTAGATATTTTTGGATTGAGAACTACAATCTCAGGTCTGAAGGAGCTGGTTCTTTTCAGCCCCTTCTCCTTGGGCGCGCCTTAAAGCCCCCCTACAACAACTTGGGGTCGCATACTGAGGATCCAAGCACAATAATGTCCACAAAATGAGGGACACACTTACACCTGACATGAACCGACTGAGACTTGACAATGGAGATGGGGCTTTCTTGATGCTTTCACATTGGGCACTGAACTCCTCCAGTGCACGTTGAAGGTCATGGCTTGAGGATACTAACAGAATGTCATCAGCAAAAAGGGTGGCCCTGGTGGTTTTCAACCTCCACATAGATCAAGCTCAGTAACGGTCTTTCTTCTATGATCTGTTCTTTATCTAATTAGTGCTGCACACATTTATTGTATTCTAAAATACCCTCTCTCCTATCAATGGACGTTGCCATTAGAAGATGAAGCTATCTCTCCGATGAGCCAGTGTCTGAATGTGGCAGCACTCTGAGAGTTTATCCAAGCATCATTGGTTTGATGATATGCACATTAATAAATCATTTTGCCATCGTATGTCACGGATTACCTTCATCCTCTCCTGCGTGATCAACCCAGAAAGCTGACCCACCTCATCTCACATGAACAGGCAGCGACAGCTCCTCATGCCTCACACGTCTTGATTTGATCAGAGAAGAATCAAGCGAGAGAGGAAGTCAAACTTTGTCGCGAAGCCGCTTTCTTTCAACGTCTATGTTGCACTCTTCATCGGCTCACTCAGAGTCTACACCTTGCTCTTGTGTTTGTTTGTTTGTTTTTTCTTCCTCAAAAGTTGCAGAGGACACACCGTCCTCTGCTTTAAAACAAAAAGCAACAAAAAAAACAAAGGCGTGTTGAATCTGAAATGATATATTTGCGGAGGGTTCTGCATATTTTTCGTGCTAAACCAGTAGGACTGAGAAAAAAAGTAAACAGTTGAGCTATTTTGAAGGCTTCGGCGTGATGGGTTTTGCTCACAAAGCCACAAAGAAGGAAGGAAAGGTGCATTGATTAGACATTTTGGAGAGTAGCTGCAGATAAACACCGTTACCAAAGACAATGGACAGAAAGGGAGGGAGCTAATATTTGTCGAGAAAGGAGGAACTAATTCCGCTCCCTATGTCTGCAGAGATTCCAGCACAAAGATAAGCCTTTTATTATTAATAAGTTTTACCATTGTGACTCTTTTCTTTTTTTTTTTTCATTCGGTTATGAAAAACATGGGGGTGTAGAAATGGAAGCATCAGAGCAGAGGTGGTGCTACACAAATTATCTGCTTTTTTTTTTTTTTGGCTGACAGTATGCACCCTGTTCACCAATTAGGGAGAGATAATAGGCCTATTTTGCACATGAGTGTGTTTTTATAATCAGGTCCTGATATGCTGTAGATAATTCAAACTGTTCTGTGATGACAACGGGAGGAACAACATCACTTTAGCATTTAGTTTACACGTGTTTGCCGCAGATGTAGTGATGCGAGGCTGCGGAGTTCACGCGAGGCCAGAGAACAGAGCTGTTTTGTTGTTTGTTTCTTTGATCCCAGCCGTGTTCTCCCACATTTCCCTCCTGATAAAACGGACCCTTTTTTTTTTGTCAGAACGCCCGTTGCACCACAGTGAGAAGATTCTAGAACAGGTGTTGGAGTGGAGTAACTTGGAGTGCCCCAGCTCTGCTTTTCTTCTTATCAAGAAGTTTCCGGAGGGCACAAGAATGGCCAGTGATAAAGGTAAAGTATGCTATTAAAGGAGGAGATTGGATTTTTTTTAAAAGTGACTTTCTGTGGAGTTATCAGCGATCAACAACTAACCTGCAGTAGATTCTTCTCAGAGCGTTATTACAACCCCAATTCCAATGAAGTTGGGACAGTTTGTAAAACATAAATAAAAACTCAATATGATGAATTGCAAATACGTGTCAAACTATATTTGATTCTACGGAGCTCGCAAGGGGACATGGGGGGATTTTTTTCTTTTGCGTTCACACGCAAAACTATTGCGTTACCTCTCAATATTGTTTTGCATTCCCACACAAAAGTTTGTTTTGTATATGAACTGAATTAAATCAAACATTTATTTTGAAATATCCGGTTACCCAGACAGGATGTGTCGCCACAAGTTGGTGAAATTGACATGGCTGTTGCGTGGCTGCACTGTGTTAGAATATCGGCATATAACATACTTCCATGCATGGCTGTGTGATATATTCATTCTGAAGCTGAATTTAACTAGTAGGCTAACTCGCTAATGGATACTTACAATACTTTTGCATGGGAACGCAAAAATAATCTGTGAATCTGTTTTTACCTGAGAAGACTCTGCATCATCATGGTCCCTGCTGCTGGATCTGCTCATGTCTCCTTTCTGACTTTGCTCCTTTTATAGTGAAATTAAAGATTTATTTTAAATATGTATGTGGAAACCAAGGGAGCACAACTTCTGCACAGAAAGTAAAAAAGAATTGGGTTTATTTCATAGCATTAACTAGCAAGGGATGTAATAAAAGTAACAACGATAGTAGTCATTGATAAGTAGTTATATTGGCATGTATTAACTCAAACATTTAACATTAGACACCTCCAACAGCATGACTCAACTTAAACAATGCAAAGTTTTTGCTTTTTGCTGGTTCTAGCTGGTTTCTGACCCACACAGTGTAGCTCTGCAGCAGCACTTCTACCCTCTGTGATCCACAGGTGTAAACACTGGCGTTAGCTTATGGTGCGTTTAAAGACGGCTCGGAAAATACATTACCACATTTTAACAACAGATTAAACAGTTGGAGTGGATGAAAAAAGTGCGGGGGACAGAGGGCAAAGATACAGGAAGTGCGGAAGACATGTCCCACACGTACCTGCGTCTGTTATGTCCATAGCTCTTATTTAAAAAAAAAAAACAGAACGGCTCTCAATGGGGAGCCGGCTCCCGTCATCCACTTCAAAGAGCCGGCTCTTGGAGCCGAAACGTTCGCGATCGACCCATCACTAGTATTTGCCTTTCAGCACTGATGGTGCCTTCAGTTCCCAAACACTTGGTAGACCAAATCAGATTCCTGTTGTCTTAAAACAATCTCAAACATTTTACGTGGAAATCTATGATTATGTTGACACTTAACTCTCAAGTCAGATTTTTTTGCGTGGACGTTCACATTCTATGATTTTGACTAATGATGGCAAACTGCATTTGTAAGGAAAAGTGGGAAAATACCTTCTTGTTTTGTTATTTCTCAGGTAATTTGCAAGTCCTTGCTGTCATGATGGAATTTTGAACACATTAAAAAAAATTGCATGATAAATCCTCGTAGACATTTAGAACTTGTCTCAAACCCTTCTTAAGATGTGTGAATGTGAGACAACTTTGTTGAAAGACTGTTAAACCAAATTGTGACTGTTTGGCGACATAAAGATGAATCTGACACTTGGTGTGACCTGTAAGTGGGGAAACAATTTGTGAGTAAAACGAGAATAAACTGTGAACACGTTGAGACATTTTTGGTAAATTGTGACAAGGTAATTTTTATGTGTGTGTGAATTTGGCCACAAAATTTGTGTTGTAACATTCACAGAGTAAACACTGGGGTATTGTTTTGCGTTTTTGTTTCCAACTTGCCCTCAGCAGTCACTGCAGTGGGATACGTTTATCAGACTGTTTTCTACATGTTTTTATTGTTCGACAGATCACCTACATTGTCTAAAAGGCGACCATCTGAAGTTCAATGATGGATCTTCCAAGCTGCTGCCAGGCCACAAATTTCAGGACAAGTATGTTACTCTTGGTGCAGAGAAGCTACTGCTTTACAGGGACATCAAAGTAAGTAGGCTTGTTTAGTTTTGGATTCATCTGCTGTCATGTTTTAACCACAGGCTTTTTGCATCTAACCACAACTCTATAAAAAAAACAAAGAGGGGGCAAAAACTGACACCCCAAAGAGGAATAAAAGGTTCCAAAACTTCTTAAGAACAGCAAAATGTGTAACTGTGGAGCCTACATCACTGCAGCCTAATAGACCCCCAAACCAGCCAGCCTCTGTGACACGTAGTTTATCTTTTTCATATTCCTAACAACATGTCTCAAGGTTCCAATTTTTCAAATTACAGAGAGAAATAAAACACACTGATGGCAGCAGGCTTTGTGCTCTTTATTTTTTTTCTCCCTTTAAAATAAAAAAAAGAAAGAAAGAATATGGCATGTGCTAGAGAGAGGACCAGCAGGATCGAGATCCCTGGAGGGCTTTTCTTCTCAGCACATTTCTGCAGTTGAAACATGGGATTCGTAAAGGAGTGTGAAGAAGTGTTAATAATTGATGGAGGGGCTGCCTGTAGAGTTGGGGATGTAGGTAGGAGGCAAAATGAGTAGCAGCGACGTGTGTGTGAGAGTGTGTGTGTGTGTTTGGAGGGGTTGGGGGGGTGTCGTCTCTCTGAAAGCTTCTCTAAATATGAGGTTCCAGGAGAATGTGGCTAATTACTGCGTAAATACAAGGAAAATTAGACATGTTACTGGAATTTAATTGATATTCCTTGGCCTCTGCAATTACTGCCAGGTCTGTATTTAGTGCAAATCTTGTTGGATGAAACGGCGAATGGGGTGTGGGGTTTTGATGTGTAGGTGTCAAAAGCAAGCTGTAACTTTGATTTTGTTTGCTTTGTTCTCCTTCACTTTGTTCTTTGTCAGATGGAAGATGAGGTTTGCCTGTAATGATTCACAACTGATTGTTGTGGTTTGATTTAGTGGAATGGCACAGATAATTAGCTGACATTTTAAGTTTAATTGATCCTATTTTTTTGGGTAAGCACTTTTATGTTTTGTTTTGTTTTTTTTGCTACAAAAAATTCAACCTTGTTTTCCTTTTCTTTCCAGAACACTAAAGCAGAGAGAACAATCCAGCTAAAGACTGTGAAATGTTACCTGGGCCTGAAGAAAAAGCTCAAACCTCCAACTACGTAAGCAGTAACAATCTTTGCATGAATGTATAAAGGAATACAATCATAAACTCATTGAGAGAACAAATTAAGCACGTGGATATGAATGGTCTGATTTGGATGACATTTGCCACACATAAGGCATTTTTGCCTTGTAAGGCCTGGCCCTCGTCAGCCTGGCCGTATTCTACCTGGTTGTGTTTGCACTGAGCAGAGAGCCTCCTTATTTCGTTTTATTTGCAACACAAACATAATAAACTACACCAAACTTAAAGGAAAAGTATTGCAGACTGTACCCCCGCCCAGCCTGGTCAGTGAACCAGTCTATGAGCTGATGTCAAATTGGGCCGGGCAGGCAAGCTGTGATAGAACCATGGGTCTTAGGGTTCCAGAAATTTGGGATGAACTGAGCTATAAGGGCTAAGGCAAAAACACTGAACCCGGGCCTTGCAGTGCAAAAAGGCCTATACAGACCAGTAATGTGGAACTAAGGGGCCTAGGTGGTGAAATCACAAGCTGAGCAACAGTGTCATCGGGCATTTGCTTGAGCTTCTGTGAATTAGTAAAATCAGTTTAGTGAAGGTCAACAGACAGATTACTTCAAAGACACAATAAACCCACAAAGCAAAATTTGTCTGGCCTAGTTCTTGCCCATACAGTGCACGAACACTTGGCCCAGATATCACAAAGAATGACAGCCCTTTAGTGGCCCAGAGGTGGTCAGTGTATGGGCTAGCACCACATAAACTACACCACAACCAGGCCAGTTTTAGATTTGGGTCACACGAACCAAACCCCAACCAGGCCAGGCATGCCATCATGGCCAGACCTGGCCCACATCCAGGTAACAAACCATTTGCCATGCCAGCAGTCAGTTAACAGTCATCCAGCTTGACACTAGGTCTGGCCCACTTCTGTCTACCATGTGGGAACAACATTCCCAGCACCTGACACCTGGATTTGCATAAGGTTGGATCCCCTCAGGTACAGTGGGTATATGAGAGGATCAATGCATGTTCTGAAGGTTCTAATTACTCAAAACAGTGCGGACTGGTAGGCTTGTATTGTATTCAAAACATTACAGAACTTATGACAGCTAAAGCCAATTAGACATGAAGTGTCTTTACACAGAGGTGCATAGTAACTAAGTACATTTTCTTAGTTACATTACTTAAATCATTTTTTGAGGATTTGTAATTATAACAAGTATTTTTCTATAAATTTTACTTTGTTTTATTCAAAACATAAAAATTATACTTTTTAGTTCTTTACTGTAAAATTTAGCACCTAGTTATGATACAAATTTAAATAAAACCAAACTCATCATTTAGGAAATTGTTTATATACTTTATAAAATTAAGTGTTGAATTTATTTAACCAAGTTATGTGAACTGATTCCAATTGATCAAATATAAAGCAATTTTCTTTTACTTACCGGTATTTTTTTTTTCCACGTACTTTATATACCTCTGCCTTTACAAAATCGTGTGTCATCCCAGACATGTCTCGATGACTGGCTTCAGCCAAAACTACAGGTTCATCTTGCCAAACCATAGTACTAACACCAGAGCAGAGCTGACTGCATTTGGAGTGGCGTGTAAGAGATGGGGTTGTATTATGTTCAGCGATAAATCTTAGTCCAGACATTTTGCACAGATAACAATCATGTAAGGTTGCGCCAAGGGGAAAAGATCAATCCTGCTGAAGTTGTGGAGAAACTTGTGTTATTCCTGGTATCTTGTACCGACCCATATGACTTCAGGTCACCTCTGGTAGCGATTAATGCGTCAGTGGCACCCTGCATTGGCATGTCTTAGGGACAGGGGCCTAGCAGTAGACCTGCATTGCCAATTGTACTTATTTAATCTGGTATTGTAATCGTATAACAGTGACACAAAATCTTAACATGTAGTTTTATTTCCACCCCATTATCTGAGTGCCTAACTTTTGTCAGTGAGCGTAGAACAACCTAAAGTATAATCTGACATTTCTCCTGCTTTGTTTGATCTTTTTTTTCTTTTTACCTCTGAAATAAATTAGCATTAGGAGCAGTGGAGGTTCTTTGACAGCAATGCAATTAACACCTGATGCTGTTTCTTTTTCTTTTAAACAAGACATAAACATGTGCTTATTTTTATTGCATACAAAAAAACCTATTAGCAAGTAAAAGGTGATGAAAGATTAACTTTAATGAAAACACGAAGGTCAGTGACTCACTACAAAATGCTTCTTTAAAGACTAAAAAATGGTAACCATTGTCCGAATTTTAAATGATCTGTTTCTTTTTGATAAATACAGCATGAACTAACAAACAAACAAAGACTTTTATGTTCTTTAGCTGTAAAACAAAACAAAACAAAAAAACGTTGCTTTCAGGTCTTTTTAAAATGTACAAGTGTACCCTTAGAAACTGATCTGTACTTTGGTGTTTTGAGTTAATCTGAAGTAAACTTAATGGCCATCCAATCATTTGCTGCATTATGACCTGCTCTCATAACTAAAAAGACTTTAACTGCCTTTTAAAAAAACAAGCCAAGATTTTAATAAACCTGCATTTTCTCTCCGTTTGTGAGGTTTGCACACAGGCTTCTTTGACATGCTAAATCACTGACACAACTTCCAAAGCCTTAGAACAAAATGTATTTACATTTTGTAGCAATAGGCTTTTACCGCGCATTGAGTTCTATTCAATTATGTCTTGTGGTTGAGGAAATATTTTGCTAACAGACAGGGTTTCCCCTAACAGTCAGTGCCAAACCTTTGAGCACAGATGAGTTCAGAGCATGTGTTGTGAATTACCTTTAGCTATTACCTCAGCAGATATTAGCTCAGTATTTTTGGAATTGGCCGAGTCAAAGCCATTTTTGTGTCCCCTAATGTCAATTGGCTGTGGCAGTAATCTTCCTTTTATCAAATGCAAATTATTAAAGTTCTCCTCTGTAAATAGAAAACACTGCTGGCACTGTTTAGTTTTAATTAATTTTTTTTATTGTATTACTGAAACATGTCAAAACTACTGCAGCTCTTGTTAGAGTAACAAAGAGAAAGTTTTCCAAATTCAAACTCACATTTCCTAATTATAATTGCTCATATATTTTTTTTCTGCATCAGATTTTTGAGTCAGGGGAAGTCCAAAAAATTTGTCCAGAAAGTGATTTATCTATGTTATACAGTCCTTTGTGGGGGGAATGGATATTGGGTAAAAAAAAAAAATTAAAAATAGAGGGAAGTAGGGACAGAAGGGAAAGGATGATGCAGCGTGCTATCATAAATGTACCATCGAGTGGGCTGTGAGAGAGGTGATACGGCGAATAAAGAAATAAAGAGTGAGTGGTGAGGAAAATGGAGAGAGTTGTAGTGAGAGGGTTAGAAGAGGCAGCGCTTCAGTACCTCATTAGGCAGTGTTCTATCTGCGAGCGGCCTACTGCAGTGTTAGATCGGCTGCTTTAACTCACAGGAGTGGTGCTCCAGGCTGCTGCCTCTCCATCTCTGCCCCCTTTTTTGTGCTTTGTTCTCGGGGGGGGGGGGGGGGGGGGGGGGGGGGGGGGGGGGGGGGGGGGGGGGGGGGGGGGGGGGGGG
>JARVGW010000367.1:0-15290 GCA_031762495.1 Anablepsoides rubrolineatus | reverse complement strand
GAAAATTTTAGTGGTTTTGAAACCGTGACTTTTTCATATCATGGTATACCTTGAAACCGGTATTCGGCACATGCCTAGATATAAGGTTTTAAAACTTGGTTAAATGAATAGTTTTTGCAGTGCACAAGATATTTTACTGTTTAAAGTACAGTAAAGAGTAAAAATGGAGGGCTCAAATTCAGTTACACAAGGGGGCCAAAATTCAAACCTTGGTCCAAGCCAAGGGTCAGTTTCTGTCAATATTTATCAAACAAATGACTTTTCTACAAATCCAAATTATATTTACCAAATTGTTTTATGTAGTATTTGTAGTATACATAACCTAACAGATAAAGTAAACAATGAGAATTAAAGATGACATAATTAGCATTCATTTCTTGTCCTACACTCTACCAGCAACTATTTTATTTATTATATCTTTAGAGATATATTTTATCACAATCCAGCAATTCAGGTAAAAAAAAAAAAACTCTCTAAATATCCAACTATTTAGACTTCAAATAAAAACAAAATATAGAAAAATATAATTAAATTACTTACTGAAGATTACTGAAAATTTCTAACTTTTTCACTGCTTGAAATTTGTCCAGAGTAAATGTATATTTAAAAAAAGATTTAATTACATTTAAATTATTACGTTCAGTGACCAAATAAAATGATGATATGACCCACAGACCTCAGGCCTGACACATGGAGTAAAACATTAGGACCTCCAATAATAACACTTTAACAATAACCAAGAGAAATAAATGTTTCTCCACAGTGAGGTTGTTGAAAGAGTTCTCTACAACAGGAAAGTTATTAATAGTTCATAATATTTTCACAGAACCCATATTTAAAGTCTGAATTATGGCTTTAAGTAATGTCTGTGAAGAGATTTGAGACGGTTTTGTGTTGTCCTGGTCGATTTACTGCAGAAGCAGGGAAAAGTAAGTCTGTATGTTAGTGTGGAATATGTCAAAAGTTCAAGTGCCTCCCAAAGGGGTCCAGAAACCCAAACCAGAGTGGGACTAAATCTGTAAAAGAAAAAGTTTATATATAAATATATATATTCAAAAGTGTCATACGTGGCTCATTGTACTAAGTTAGTTCAGATGACTAATGACTAAATACTGTGGGTGTACGTGTTTTGAGTGTGAAAACAAATAGCGCTCTGTTTTCTATTTAAGATGTGGCGAGTACCCACGGCTGTACATTTCCTCACCATGTTGACGGCTGCGTGCGCCGTCTGTGCTTTTCTTTTGTTTTGTTTTGCTGCACTGCACAGAAAGCAGTGACTGTTGGTGAAATGCAATAAGCGACTGCTTTACGGACTGACCTCTGGGTTAACCCCAGCAGTAATCTGTCAGATCTGGAGGTCTTGCAATAATGAATCAAATTATTTACCCAAAAACAAATGAACTTTATTGTTCAGTTTGTCTGATTTTGTTTATTTTTATTTTTTTATTCACATTCTTGGTTAAAAACCAGCTGACCTAGTTTCTTTTTTTTTTTTCTCCCATCACATAAATGGTCCAAAATGATATTTGAAACTGCGCCTCTGTGGGTAGTTCTGTTTTTGCACACAGCTCCACAGAAACCTTAGCGCTCTGTGCAGCGTATGAGGCAGCTGGTTCATCTGCAGAGGTGTCACTTTCATGCTTTTAAAGACTCTTACTGTTAAAACTGTTGGAAATTGTCCAGTCCTCAAACCATTTCCCCCCCCCATTCATCACTTTTTATTGCTTAAATTAACATTGTGGCTGTTTCCCCCCCTGTCTCTGTAAAGACTTCAACAAGCACCACACACTGTAATTTTAAATTCCCTACAACCTCAGTGAGCACTTAACTGGTGAGAAAAGGTTGAACTCCAGTTCATCTGTTATTCAATTTCCACTGCACTGTTATTTTGTTGTTGTGTTTTTTTTAAGGACTGTTCTATGCAATTGTTGCAAGTATTGTATTCTCCCCTACATACCCTGTACCTTTTATGTTTGGTTTGATTGTTCTTTTATTAAAAGTTTAATATAATAAGTATGGTTCAGTTTAATTAGTTTTAAACCCACTTGAAATGGAAACCCTGCTGCAATCTTTCTGGAAATCCTCAAAGGCAGGCCCTTTCCACGCTGCTTTCAGCACATGTTGCTCATGATCGCGATCAGGAAACTGTACACGGTGGAAGGAGTGACAGAGTCTGCGACATCCTGTGAGAGTGCTCTGCCTCTGCACACACACACACCTCCAGAGAGATTCACACTTTCCATGTCAAGTGTGTGTTCGAGACATAAGGTTTGGGTTCAACTGCTCCTGGAGTAGAGCTGTTAAGCCCCAAGTTTCTCACCCCCAAAAAAAATTTAATGAACATTTGGCTTATTATGAATTTTAAAAGTGAAAAGTCATCTTTTCTGGGCTTTAAATGGTTTCACAAATCTGATTTGAGTTAAACCGACTACATCGTTGTTGTTGTTCAGAACTGGATCGATGTCCTAAGTATAAATATAAATACAGTTTTCTTTCAAAAAGCAACAGGAAAAAATGAAAATAATGAATTTCTTATATGGCTGGTTAATGAGACAAAAACGTTAAAAATTAAATATGTGGTTTTTAGTATCCGGATTATTTTTTGTAGCATTAAAATTGTATAATTTCACTTTTTTTTTTACTGTATTTATATTCTAGAAATATAAATCCAAAGTGGCTGAGCTAAAATGCAAGGGAAGGGGAAAGGTTTGTGTAAAAAATCATCATAAAGGAATAAAATAGCAGATCAACTGGCTTTAATTAGCATTAACAATGAATGAATTTGGATATTTTCAGCTTTTTTAGGCTAAAATAAAAAAGTCTAGGAAAAAACTTTAAAATCTACATTTAAAATATAAACATTTCATTCAATCTACGTGTTTTACCATAATAAATACCAAACAAACATTCACAAAACATAGAAATACACATTTGTTATTCAATAAGTTATAGTTTGAAATGTGCTTTTTTTTATCTCAGTACCACTGAGATCTCAGTTTATCTGTTATAAATCCAGGCCTGTCCTCTTTCAATTAGAGTTTCCTGTCTTTGAGTTTGGGTCCGTGCACGTTGCTCCCATCGGAGTCCTAGAGTTTGTAAATCCCAAAGGTTGTTGCACCTTCTTCATAGTCCACAAGCGAGAGGTCCTGCACCCAGACGCTGAGCTGGTTTCCCTTCTCCAGCGTGAGCACATCCTGTTGTGTGGCTGTGCACATCTGAGGGCTTGACGTGTCCCTGCTCAGGCTGCAGTAGGCCTTCATCACATCCTTGTCCTCTGCGGTTTCCCCCGTCCTCATCTTGACCCTGCTGGCCAGTGCGAGCTTAGGGTGGTCTTTGGAGAAGGTCACCCTGGAGTAGACGAAGTAATCGCCGGGCTCCAGGATGGTCAGCCAGGTGCTGTGAGAGTGGTTGACTTTCTTTCGAGCCGAGTGGGTTATGTCCCACTGGAGATAACCACCTATAGAGGAAGGAGTTTGAGCAGTCATGTAAACCAATCAGAACTTTTTTTTAAAATTAGTAATAGAATTTAAAGAAAGAGGTTTAATGTCTTACTTGATTGTGTACTTGAATGTGGCGCAACTACCATGCGTGCCCAGGCTGTGTAGGTTGTTGCTTGGTTTTCTGCAGAACGGTAACCAACTGGAAACCAACAAGCAAAAAGGTCAGAAATGCAGATAAGGTCAACTTATTTATGTAGAAAATCTAGTTTAGATTAATTCAGTGAAATTACCTCTTCCTTGAAACGAGGGTGACTTTTTCTGTAAAGATGAAGAAAAATAAGAATTTCAGAAACACAGTATGCTAAATACCTTTTTCTTACAAAAGTGTAAATATGTAACTTTATTATTTCATTGTTAATTTTGATGTTTTCAGATATTTAAGTATGCAGAACTGAAATCGAGAGAATTCATATTCCATAAGTTAGATTTCAGTACTTCCACTAATTTTATGTAGTCATTTATTTAGCAACATTTAAACACATTGTTTCAATTTAATACTAATGTATCGCAGTTAAACAGTAGCTTCAAAATAATCCGTTGCTCCAAACTCGTAAAAAGGAACTTACTTCTTCTTTGTAGTACAGAAAAATGAATCCTCCAACGGACAGCACTAGATGCAGTGACACTACGCACACCAAAAAGCGAATTTGAGGCTTGCTGTAGCCCGGTGTTGGAAAATAGGACGCTGGGATGAGCATTGACCGGGGCTTCTCGAGCCGCGAAGGCACAGGCGGTGGAGCCATGCTGGTTCTGCTAGTGTCGATCATGATGGAGAGGAGCGGTGGAACCCAGAGAGGCCTGACGTCCGTGACATCCCATACGCCTTTGAGCAAATGCTCTGTCGAGCAAGTGAGTTTGTCTTTCTTTACTTCCTGGAAGATCTGAGCCCTTCAGATCTGTGGCAGATGTAATCTTTGCCACAACGTGTGTGTGTGTGTGTGTGTGTGTGTGTATACTTCACATCTTGTCACTTCCTTTTCAGCAGGTATATATCAAGCTTTGTTCTATTTATTGCATTGTTGCTTTGTCCATTGTGGTATGATTTTCCACTTATTTCATAGTCAGGTTACAGGGGCAGACATTTGAATAGTGTCCTGGACATCTCTTTCCACAACCACCTTTTCAAACGCTTTCAGGAGGATTCCAAGGCGTTCCCAGACTATCTGAGACATAATCTTTCCAGTGGTCGAAATCCTTCTCCAAATTCACAAAATACATGTAGACTGGTTGGGCAAACTTCCATGCCTGCTTGAGGATCATAGTTGGTCCAGTGTTCCACAGCTGGAATTGGCCCTCCTGAATCTGAGGTTCAACCGTCTCCTCTCCAGCACCCCTGAATAGACCTTACCGGGGAGGCTCAGGAGTGTGGCTCCTCAGTTTTTGGAACATCACCACAGTCTGCCAGTTTCGTGGCACTTCCCCTGATGTCTACGAGAGTTTGCAAATGTGTTAACCAAGACGATCCAACATCATCCAGAGCCTCGAGGAACTCTGGGCGGATCTTGTCCACAACCGGAGCCCTGCACCTCGGCGACCTCAGCCCAAGTCACAGACGGACTCACCCCAAAGCTTCAGCTTCGTCTACAGAAGACCTGCTGGTGGGATTGAAAAGGTCCTTGAAGTATTGCTTCCACTGCCTGACCATATCGCAGGTTGAGGTCAACAGCACCCTGCCTCAGCCACCTGACGGTTTGACAGAATCCTCTTGAAGCTGATTCAGAGTCTATCCAAGGCCTCGCCGATATTTTCTCACATCTGAGCCTTTGCTTCAGCAACAGCCTGAACACCAATCCCCTCTGGGGTCCTACCAGCTAGGCTCAATAGGACTCATCCTTTATCTTGATGGCCTCCACAGCTGGAGTGTCCACCACAGGGTTCGAGGGTGGTTGACGAGAGGCATCAACCATCCTGCCTGCACAGTTCAGGTCTTGCTTTGTGCTTCACAATAAAACCAGCGCTCAGCAAAGTAACAGTTATTTATATACATGAGGTTTCCTGGGGCAGGTCTCAAAAGCGTTGCATAGATTAGATCAAAATGTTGCAGTTGCAATGGTGTTTTTAGAGTTGTGAACATTTTATTCCTTTAGGATGACAGATACATCGCAGAAAATTCCACAAATATGAAAAGTGCTTCCTCTAAAGCTCTAAAAATAAAAACTGGCAGACCACTTCACACGTTTTACACCTTTTATTCGACATTTTGCATTATTTACTTTAAGTGGATGACAAAATGCAATGACTAAGCTTCAGATTTCTCGAGTTTTGTTGCAAGTTTGCTGAATGCAAATAAGTTTGTTTCTGTAGACAACAATTCCTCGGTCTTGGCTGGTTTCACATTTACCACAGAAGGTATGCTTGGCTGTGGTGGCAAAAGTCAGGCTAAAGCGAAAGTTCTTAATGTGGTTACGTTTAACTGCTGCAGAGAGTTGCATCCACATAACAAAAACCTTTAAGACCAAGAGACAACAGAACTAGGAAAATGAAGATGGAATTTTATTTGACTTGCTGCAAACCCATTTTCTAATGAAGCTGGGGGGGTTTACACACAAATGAATGTGCTAAAGGGATCAAACATTGTAACTGTTTTGTTAGGATTTGCACAGAGTGCTTAACAGTTTAGGACAAAAATATAAAAACATTCAATTAAATAAACGTAAAAATGTATTTACATTTGAGAAAACTTATTGCGCCTGTCTAAGTTTGGTTGATCCTGCAGCTATGCAGCCTTTTGTTGTTTTGTAAAGAACCGCTTCAGCTGCTGAAATTAACATTTCTGCAGGACGGATTCACTTTCCATCAAAAACTGCTGCAAATGGATGAGCTTTAAAGCAGAACCAAGCTTTGGTTTACATTAAAGTTTTTAACAAAAGCTAACAGTAATCTGCCAAAACATTAAGGGAAAATATTTATTTAGTTGCACTTTAGACTCCAGACAACCGAGAAGACCTCTTCTGGTCCCGAGTAAAGTTTTTTTATGGTGTGTAGTGGACAAACAGGATGTTTCTGTCCTTGTGGCGGCTGCAGGGCGTGCTGTTTCTGCTGCTGCTGCTGAGGAACTGAGGCTGTGAGGAGCTGGAGGAGGCTTGTCTCCGAATGGGGAAGGCATCTGACAGCTGTGTTTTCAGAGCTGGGTGCTCCTCTCCTTGCACAGGGTGCGGCTCTTTGCTGCATTTTATGAAGGCCACGAAGCATCTGTAAAACTGTTGAAATGTAAAATAAAGTCTGATTATTCCCACTGAGAAGAAGTTTGAGCATCTCAATTCTCACACGGCTCAATTTCTACAACCTTTTTACAGTTATTAAACAGCTGTCATTATTTTGTGATGCAATGTGGTGTAGATCTATTCATGCCTACTTGTAAAAAAATGTAAATTCAATAAAAAAAAAAACAAAGAAAAGCACAGAACCTGCAGTGTTGCAATTATTCATACATAGAACCCCTACTTAACATACCTATAATCTTTGTAAATATAGAGTTTTTATTTAAAAAGGAATGTTAAAATATGGAGTTCCACAAGGATACATTTTAGGTCCCAGTCTTTTTATTCCATACATGCTTCCATTAATGCCATCAGGAAACATGGCATCAATTGTCAAAGCTGCTGTATGCTGATGACACACAGCTTTATAATGCTGTGTGCCCTGATCACTTCTCTCCCAGTTCAAAGCAGAAACTCTATTTGATTTTTTTACAAATTTTAGCAAATCTTGTATTAATTTTTGCTTTAGTTTTATCATGTTTTTAGTTTAACTCTTAATTGAATTATAACTAAATGTTTCTATTAGTTTGAAATGATTTTTACACGTGTTTCTTTTCTCATAGTTTGCCGCTTTTCTTTTGTTTTTTTTCCTGATGTCAAGTATTGTTTGAAAGGTGCTTTGTAAACAAAGTTTAATCTGATGTGAAAAGAAAAGCCGTTTTTCTTCCACAGCTACTTTTAACACCAAATTTAGCTTCTCATTTATTTATTTTTATTCATTTGCTCAATATTATTACGTAAAATAAACATACAGTATATAATGACTTAAAGGGCTAAAGGGGTTTTTTAAACTTTTTTTTTTTTCAGTTATAGCCACATCTGCTTCTCAAGACCACCTAAAAGCCTGAAATATTGTGTGCTGTCAGGATTAAAAGATGTGTTAATTTCGTAAAAATAAAGCATTCAGTCCTGAAGTTGCACCTGGTTGTTGAAGAACACGTAGATAATCGGGTTGACGACTGTGCTGAATTTGGCCAATATGGACGGCACCACACTGGCCACGGGAGTGATCAGACCCGATCGCCCAAAGGTGGCCATCAGCGCCACGATGCCGTAGGGCATCCAGCACACCATGTAGCAGGACACCATGGACAGCACCATCAGCAGGATGTGCTGCTCTCTGCGCTGAGCTGCCAGCAGGTGGAACTTACCCACCTGCACACACAAAAAAATGAACAAGAATTTTGTGCCTTTGAGAGTCAACAGTGGCATTTTGAATGCATTTATCTTTAGTTTAGTGCCATCCAGTGGTGATGCAAAACTGACAAACTCTACAGCAGCAGATGCTCCTTTATCTCCTCCAACCATTGATTTGTTGCAACAAACAGTTGAATTCTATTATTTCTGTATAAATGGTAATCAATGTCATACACTTTTAACAGTTACAAATACAGGGAAAGATTTCTGCAATCACTGATGTATTCTCTCTTTTAGCTCCCCTCCTTCATCCAAGGACATGTTAGAAACTGAGACATTCGTTAAAAGTGTTTTGCCGACATCAATTTCCAGGTCAACGAGCAGGATGATGGCGGAGAAAAGAAAGAGAGAGGGGAAAATGAGATGAGTCTAAATGCGTTCATCACTTACAGATCCATCACTGAAATTAAAGGAAGACTCACAGGCTGCAGTCACTCATTCTCTGCAGAATATGATTTTAATAATCATTTTCTTATCCTAACATCCACCCGGGTGAGGTTTATGTCTTGACATCTGCACACAAACACTTTTAATGAACGAGTAATTTAGCGTACATAAGACATAGTAAATTCGATGGTTAATAAGGCACAAAAAAAAATATAAGACACTAGATGCTGCACGAAATTTGACTAAATTCAGGCACAAACAGGTGCTCATTTACACCTTATATGATATTTCAATAGTAATTTATTAAATCCAAAATGATCTGGTGCTTCTTAAAATACCAACAACTATTCATCTGACTGATTTAGTGCTTGTATTGCTCTTGGAACAAATAAAAATCTATATGTATTGCACTTTGAGTTAGACCTTTGACCAGATGAGAAGACAAACAAATATATTACAGCTGTGGAAAAAAATGATGAACTTCATTCATAAATAGAGCTTTTTTTTCACCAGTTTCTTTATTTCAACAAGAAATAATGAGAACAGTAAAACTTGTATGTGTGTGTTGGTAGAAAGAAATCCAAGCTTCAGCAGTCTTGTATATATGTCATCCCTCTGTCTGACAGCTCAGTTTATGTCACCATTCAGGCACCAGCTGGAACTTCCACTAATTTATTCATATAAAAAAAGTCCACAATGAGTCACTCGCTTGGCAAACAGCTGTTGAGTGATAGCGTAAATCAAGTCTGAAATATTCCCTTTTCTGCTCAGAATTTTATGGTTTCAACAACTATAGGGGGAAAAAATAGAAAAGATGCTTATGTAACACGTATCCAATGGCAACAGGTGGCTTAGGGGTTCTGAAAATTGCCTCTGAGGTGATTCGTTTATGAGAACAGTAAAAGCAAAGAGCAACTGGGAGCCTTTAATTGCCAATTATTAAAAAAAAAGATGACTGACGGGTTAATATAAAGGTTTACAGAGATGAGTGTGAACCACGGGAAAAGCTAAAGGGAGTCGTGATAAAAAGGCACAGACCGTCCTTGGATGGTGGTGCCCATCTTTTCTTCTGCTGAATTAATTAAACGTTTGATAATAAACTCATACACACCAGTGGCTTCTATGTTTGGCTTTGATAAACCTCAAAAGTGACTTCAAAATATATAACTACATATGAGCCAGAGCCTGACAGTAGGCACTATAGGCAAATGCTGAGGGCGCCGTCCATCCAGGGGCGTCACGACAGAGAGACAAAAAAATGTATAATTTATAATTTTTTATCAGTATAGTTGATTAGCTTTTATAATAAACCCTGGTTCTTCAGATTTATGAAGGTAACTTGTTCTGTGGGTTTCTCAGCTGCTTTGTTACTATGTGAGGTTACAGGGCGTATAACCCCGAACCCCCTTAGAACTGCTTCACTACATGATGGTTAACATATACAGGTGCATGTTGCTGTCAGCAGATGTTGACAGGTACTTCTGGTATTCTGTTTCAAATTAATTCTATTAATTATTTTATTTGAACAACCTGGTTTCTAAAGATTAAAATATTTAAAAAAGTTAATTGGCAGTGAGATTTGGAAAACTGATCAAGGGGCGCCATCTGAAATCTCAGGTCAATGTTTTATCCAAATACAAATTTAGAACGGATATTCTCAGCATGTGAAACATTAACATGTTAACAAACATTTAATGAGTCAGAAGTCTGCAGTCAGTGTTGAAAAGCTGAAAGATATAGATCGATATATAGATATTTCAGAGCCTTTGAGACAAATAAAAATGAATAAAAACTCCCCAAACCAGTAAGTTAAAAAAGGTTTTACTGTTTGTAAAAACAAGTTTAATGTGACAAAAGCTGATCAACTTATTTTGAGTTTGTTTCACATAAATAGAAATGAAGAAAAAGGTTTTTTTTTATTATTTTTTGCCCTTTTGGCGTACCTGTTTCTAACAATTAACAAGTACTAATTACTGTATAATAAAGTTTAGTTGTCAGGAGTTTAAACTCACCTTCCTAACTGCGACCAGGATTCGTCCGTAAGAGTAGACCATGAGCAGGAGGGGCAACATCAAGCAGAAGATGAAGAGACACAACACGTACGACACACTGGTGGGCGAGCGCAGGTGCCACTGCACCGAGCAGGTGGTGCCGGGACCCTCCGGCCCGTAGCTGCTCCAACCCAGGAAGGGGGGCAGCGTCCACAGGAGCGAGTACAGCCAGGTGCCCCCCACGCAGAGCCAGGCCTTCCTGAAGTCTGACACGTCCACCTGGGAGGAGTGCAGCACCGTGTTGTAGCGCTCGTAGGACAGGATGGACAGGGACACCAGGGACACGATACCTTAGGAAGCAATGAAATCTAAACTGTATTAGCATAAAACGTAAGATTTGTGTTTGATATATTAGTTCTTTGTTCTTTCACAGTAAAAACCAGAGTGTTAAAATGTCAGTCTTAATGTTATTTTAACACTTTCTGACTAAACTGACATCCAGTGTTGGTGTTAATTCACAGTGTTGATTTCCTCAGTTGTCTCAACATTGAACAGTGTTAAATAAGCTCCGCCCACGGTTAAGTGTTATTTAACACCTAACAGTGTTATATGACACTATGCAGTGTTGAATAAAAATATTCTGAAAAGCCCCGCCCTCCTCCACCTCATGTCAGCCAGACCAGTGTTTTCACAGCAAGGAATGCTGGGTAATCTTGTAATGATGTGTTTTGCAGGTTATCGAGTATTAAAGATGTTCATGGGTGTAAAAATGAGTTGTTCTGGTTTGTTGTCTTGTTCAAGTTGGTTAGTCTCATCAGAGTTATTTGACTTGTAGGGTTAAGTTTTAACACTGTGCAGTGTTAGTCGGTGTTAATTTTTAACTCTGTTTTGAGTTACATTGTACTCTGAAAATGTAGAACTCAGGGGCGGAGCCAGGGGGTGGCCAGGGGTGGCCATGGCCACCATAGACAAATCTTTGGCCACCCCATTGGCCACCATGCTGTACACCCCCCTGCCACAGTGAAACAACATTTAGGAGTGTAAGAATCCTCCTGAACAGCTGGTGGCAGTGTTTAACACCACTGAAGAAGAGTAATGACAAGGAAGTGACAGAACGCTTATGTAATCTGACTTGTGATGTCAACTTTTGGACTTATGGTGACAAATGTTTTTTGTTTTTTGTCATTTTATGTTCTCAAGGCTGCATGATGCTCTGTGTTTGGTTATAAGTAGACCTATCACTAAATCAGAATAAGTAAAACACCCCTCAAAATTCACTGTTGGTAGTTATCAATATTGTACATGTTCATTGGGTAAAATTATTAATATTAGTTTTAAACATGCAGTTGAGGGTCATCATTATTTGGCACAATGACATGTTACAAATTAAAATAAATCAACAAGCAATATAAAGGTAAAAAGCACCCCTAAAATCATTGAATATGATAAATAGTAGTATCACATTAATTAACCTTATCTAAGCTAAAGCAGTGAGTTTAAAAACAAGATGATGGAAAAGTTTAATGAATAATCTGCCTCTTAAATAATTATAAATCAAGTGTTAATTTAAGTAGGTAAAAGTATGTTTAACAACCTGGTAAAATACACCAGAATGCAGGAAATAGGATCTATTTTGTTTAAAATTTTCTGAGGGAGGACCCCCAGACCCCCCAACAGTGTCTCCCTCACTTTTTAATAATGGTTCTGACACCCATATCTATAATCACTGCTTTTGTAAGGACATAAGGGACAGACCAAAAAACAAAGATCTGCAGAAGATTAAAAAAATATATATATGTAATTTTCCTGGCCACCCCTGTGTGAGTAGGGGTCCCAGTCTGGCCACCCCTGAAAAAAATGTCTGGCTCCGCCACTGGTAGAACTATGGAAAGAGTTAAATTGACATCAAATAGACTCGGACACAGTGTTAAATTTACCTCTTTAAGTGTTGATTTAACACTGCAAAATTTGCTGCGTTGTAACAATGCTCCTTGGCAATAAATCTTGTGTTGGAAAGCCTGTTAAATTCCCTTTTAAATGGTGCCACATTTGTAAGGAACATGCATTTGAGGATCAAGCAGTAGAGCTGAGCTGGGAGAGAGGATTTGGCCAGTGCAGAATTCAGCATCGGCTGAAGTCAGTAAACTGTTTTAAATGACAATAAAAAGTCATTTTTACTCATTTATTTTTTTCTTTTAACTTTAGCAAAGTAAAAACTCCTTAATTTTTTTCTTTTAATTTTGTTTGAACGACTGAACATGAAGTAAGCAGTTTAATTAATAACATTTAGGAAAACTTAAGCAGCTAATAGCACATTACAAGGTGATGTTCTTTTTTTTTTTTTTTTTTTAAGCTCAGGCAATCAGGGTTTCTTTTCTTTTTTCTTTTTTTTTCTGTAGCACTTTTTTTTAAATCCCCCACTGACCAAAGTGCTGTCCAGGCTCAATAGAAACAAAACTAAAATAAATAAATTAATAAATAAATAAAATGAAAGAACAAACTATTTTTCAATATTTAAATCACAAATCTAAGCCAAGTCGTTGCATCTGTAAAAGTCTATTTTTTAACCCGTCTCTCACCAAAGAGGGAGTTGGCGAACCCGTACCACTGACAGCCGGACTCTCCGCTCAGCCACCGACCCCTCAGGCTCGCGGCGAAGCTGAACGGGGTCCCGAAGACGCAGACCAGGACGTCGCTCAGGCAGATGTTGAGCAGGATCAGGTTGATGGGGGTCCACAGGCAGCGGAACCTGGCGAAGACCAGCAGCGTCAGACAGTTGTTGAGGGCTCCCGCCACCAGAATACAGCCCAGGCACACCGCCACCGCCGTGTGGCCGCCCCGGCTCAGCCCACCACCTCCATCATCACCACCACCAGGGCTCCGGGGCGTCGCGGGATCGGTGCCGAGGCTGGAGCTGTCTGCGACCACCATGGCAGGGGGCGCAACAGCTCCACACACTGCTCTGTGTCTGTCGGTACAGAGCTGGTGTTGAAGAGTGGGGGAGTGGGGGGCTGCCCCTCACCCAGCCCCCAAAAAATATCTCTGAACCAGGGGTCTGCAAGCTGTGGCTCAGGGGCCACATGTGGCTCTTAAGGCTCCACAGCTTTGACCATAAACAAACCTTAACAATAACATTTATATTCAGATCAGGGACCAGGGAAGAACCTAACCTAAGATTTATAGCTATTTTTCTGTTATAATTCTTGCAACAGACTTGGAAAAAAGCTGATATATTGGTTTGGGGGGTAAATAGGACCAGTTCCTCTGTGGGGAAAACAGGAAAAATGGTGAAAAGTTGCTATAACAGGGCTGCACTTCTCACTTAAACATCCTGAGAAAAATATTGGGCTTATTTTTATTTATTCGTTTTTTGACTGCAAGAGAGAGAAGGGAGAAATGTTTAAAGAAATGGGTGTGCCGTGTCGTTTCCCCCTCTGTATAGACCTCCAAGTGCTGCTCTGTGGTCAAAAATGGCCTCGTTGTTGTAACATTGTTGTTGTTTCATTTAGAATTAACACAAAACATCACATTCTTGTCCAGTGGTGTCCAAAGTTGGTCCTCAAGGACCGGTGTCCTGCATTTTGTAGGAGCTATGTCCTTGTCTCACTGCTACGACTGAGCACTATAACTGAACTCTATGTGGTATTTCCTGCATTGAAACAGTGTTTTAACATGTCTTTAACACTGAAAAGTACTGTGTGTACGACCATTGATCTGTATTACTGGATTGGACATCATGTGACTTATCATGCGCTGCACAGGTGCCCTTGCTACACATTCATGAGTTTTGACTCAGAAACATTTAAGAATGGTGGTAAAACTGAGATGCAGCAGACAGTCACGCGTGAACTATCAAAAGGGACACAATATTTTATATATTTTATATACAATACATTACAACAACAAGATCGCAAGATCAAGATGATCACATTTCACAGTCATTAAAATATTTTTTTTATTTTTAAAAAATGGCAGAGATGCAGAAAGTAGGTCATTTATGCAGCTTGATTTTGACATCCTTAAGTCAGGCAAACCCATGAAAAGACAAATTTATTTGCAGATGTTCTGTCCAGTCAGCACACGTTATGTCCGTATTTTATGATTATATATATAACATTATATATATCATCTTCAAACAGAAACACTCACACTGTACATGCTCAGCCCCACCTTGCAAAGAAAAAGTAAGCAGATTCAGAAACTGCTCCAGGATTTTTTTGAAAAATTTTTTTTTTGATGTACCAAAGTCATTTTTTTGCTTAGCTTTGTTTTTGTTATACTGTTGTCACTGTTTTTGTAATCCAGCTCAAACTTATACGGTTTAAATTAGTGATATGTTTACTTCGTTTTAACTAAAATGGTTAGCATGTATCACGATCAGCTTATTTAGCTATGAGGTTTTATCATGGCTGACAGGAAGGGGGACAGATAAATTTATATAAAAACAGACCACATAAAGATGATATTAAGATGTTGAATTTAAGTTTGTACTTAAATAGATATTGGGTGTTCATGATAATTTTATATTTTAAAACTTATAAGTGTTTAAGATGGATTTTCTTCAGTTGTGGTTTTCAACAATGGTTTTGGAATCCCAGTTTTGTTCAGTTATGCATAATAGAAGCATACACTGACAATAGGTAAAACAAGTTAATTGATGTATTATTCTTGTCAAGCCAACTGTATTTTGTATCAATTTGAGTCTTTGACAGCTGTATGTAAGTTCTACTCATCAAAGCAAATCTATATTCGTCACTTGATCAAAAACAATAAATAACACAGTAATATCATTATAACTTACAGTTCCTATAAATTAACCAATAATATAAATATAAAAATAATAAAACTTTTATTTACAATGAAATATCTTGTATTAATAATATCTTGTATTAATAATATGTTGCAACCAACCCAGACAATGTTGCAACTGTCCCCGGCCCCGGGGTCAGTTGCAA
>JARVGW010000365.1:0-15558 GCA_031762495.1 Anablepsoides rubrolineatus | reverse complement strand
GGATTCCCCCGGATGAGCTGGCCCAAGTGGCTGGGGAGAGGGAAGTCTGGGTCTCTCTGCTTAGGCTGCTGCCCCCAAGACCCGACTCCGGATAAGCGGAAGAAAACGGACGGACGGATTTGAAAAAACAAAACAAAAAACAACAACATTGTTGACAAAAGTCACGCAGAAATAACACCTAGACGTCCAAAACAGAGGAGTTGAAGGCCAAAGGTCAAATCACCACCATCTCTGTTAGGGAGTCCATTGAGCAGCTGTACATCATTTCCTGTCTGGTGTTGGTCAGCCTGACCTTTGCAGTCATAGCAATGAAAAACGAGATGGCTCAAACCGAGAGTGCAGAGTGGGAACAGGACATCATGCATACATACAATTTGAGCAAGGCACAGATGGAAATATAGCCAAGCAGCTGAACCCTCAGAATTACGTCCACTTAGAAAAGTGGAGGGCCTTTAAATTTGATTACTTGCCACTTCAAAAAGGAAGCACTTTGAAATGTTCGGTGTGAGCTCGTTTTGAATATTAGACAACATAAACGGACGTCAGTAGACCCTACAGGGAACCACGGAGGTCACGGAGCTTACGCAGCACATGTTTATCTAATGTGCATATTTAAAAACATGAGAGCTATCAAAGTCTGCGACACGAGGTCTTCTGGCGGCGGGCTTGGATGTTTTTCATGCAAACATTTTCTCTTTAATCTAATTTTCATGCAGCTGCTTGACTCAAATGATGGATCTAACTAGAAATGGTGCAGTAAGACCCACCATGATGTGGCCCAAAGGAGGAGCCATCAGTGCAACCTAAATGTCACTATCTTATTTGCATAACAGCAAATGTAATTAATAAGACTTAAGGAGCTATGTACCACCAGCATTTTATTTTAAATTTATGAACGGATAAAATAATTACAAGGTAAAATCCTTCTAATTGGGTTTTCCTAGAATTACTGGGAGTAATTTTTTTTTAGAAGCAGGTTGGAGGTTTTTGTCTTGTTTGACTAAAAGCTTGTGTTTCCCACATATAAAAGGCCAGGAGTCTTATATCGCTCACAAGATCTTCTGCTGCTCATCTTATTGTGCAATCAAACTTAAAGAGCATCACTGGATAAAAACTATTTCCACAAATCAATAATTGTGTTTTCCTTTTAATAAAACCTACAGTAATCATGCTGTATAATGAGACATGTGAATCACTTATCGGTGCATAAACAAAGACTGGTTTTGCTCATCACACATGAATATAAAAACTTTGTTATATGATGACGTCAAGCTCAGAGTTGAGTTGAATTCCCAAATGTATTTTTTTTCATAGCCAATTTGGCACTCTAGGCTATATATATATATATATATATTTTTTTTTTTTAGAAACTAGGTTGACCAATTAAAACAGTTAATATAATTCATTTGAAACAGAACACCAAAAGTCTACTTTATACCTGCCAAGATTAGCTGACAGCAGTGAGGAACACCTGCTCATGTTAACAAGCAGCTGTGGAGTTCAGGGGTATACTCCCCCAGAATATTTAATAAAAGATACCCAAAACTATGCAATTTCCTCCCATTTGAAAGTCATTTTACTAAATTCTTTGGATCAATAAAACAACATAAAATCATTATTTAAGAAGGTAGAACCCTGAAAATTAGATTTTAACCTGAATTTTACATGAGATCATAATTAGGTATTTTATTATACTTATTTTGTTTTCTATTTAAATACTGAGCATCATGAGTTAGTTTTGACTGCATCATGATACTTTTATCACAAAATATCCTCTGCACCATATAACACCTTACATAAAACAAGTTGAATAACCAGTGTTTATTCTGCAGACTAAATCAACTATAATATAAGATTTTTTTTGCCCCTAAATGGACAGCATTTGCCTATACTGCCAGTGTTCGAAATATTTAATAGTTGTGGCGACAAAACATTTACAGTAAACAGGAATAAATTATCTACCAAATGCTGCTGCCAGACAAAAAACTTGTATCTATTTTTCAACATTTTCATGTTGACAAAAAGTGCTGCTGGTGCAGATTTCTCCAATTCAATAGCACAATCAGAACCCATCCAACTCTTGATGTTTTCAGAATGCCTCTGGCCCATGAGCGGTGTGTTGGAAAAGCTTGGACAAAAGTGCGAGCTGAAAAGTTTAAATGACTCGCAAATGGACAATCTTCTGCTCTGCCCTGCTGTGGCCTACAAGCCTGTGCTTTTCTAAGTGAGATGGAAAAGCACAAAAACCACATTCAATCTCTCAGTGAGTTAAGCAAAGCCCGAAGCTCAAAATGGGAAGCTGCACTGAATGTGAAAAAAAGGCTGTAACACTGATTTCAGTTGCTGAAAAAGAAAAAAAAAAGGCTCTGGTTTTGGAAAAGGTAATGATCAGAGAGTGCAGCAGGATGGAGGAGGGGATAGTAGGTAACTCAAAAGGCGCTTGCACGGAAGCTTAAAAACCGAGGTGGGTTTAGAAGGACTGCAACTTCACAGCCAAAGAAATAAGCGAAGCTCTCCCACGTCATCTCACTGCCATTCCTCTGACCTCCCCCTGCTATAGCTGAGTAAGTTACCACTCTTGTCCGTGGAGCTGCTCGCCTTGAACTTGCAGAAAGTTGGATTGTGGACAAAGCGAGTTTGTTCTGTAACACAGAGCAAGACAATCTGCACCCAAATTGACTCAAGGTGGTAATTTCAAACATTCATCATCTATTCAGACAGAAAAAAATCAATCAATCAGGCATCCCAAGGCTCTGGAAAAGTCAACACACACACACACACACAAAATGTGTTAAACATCAAAACAAGCAAATAAAAGGGACATACAGAAGGAGAATGTTGAGGCTCCTGTCACAGGAAACAAAGACAAACTGTCATGGGAGGAAGGGAACACTGTGAATGCTACACTGGGAGGAGGGAGAGCATTTGATCCAGGTGTGACAGACTGGAACAGACCAGAAGGAGAAGAGAGAACAGCAAAAAATATTATTCAGTAGTTTTCAGTGTACAACTAAACATCATCACCTTTCTTGGCTGCAGTCACTTTGTTCTGCACTTGAAAAGTAAAACCTCCAACATGAGTAAAGTCAGCGCCGTTAAACACACTGGAGTCTTTTCTCTCGTGTTTTCGTTAAATTAAAAGTGATGAAATTGGAGTCACTGGACCGAGCCGTGAGCGTTCACACCTCTGGGATTTGCCTACGCAGACATTTTTACTGTGTAAACATGTACAAGATGTCAGTGTGATATTTCTGCTCAGACAGTGTGTTGCCTCTCAAGGCCCCGCTGCTTGGCCTGGAAAGGTCCTCTCTGCCAGGGAGAGAGAGAGAGAGAGAGAGAGAGAGAGAGAGAGCTCTGCATCAGCGTAGCTTTTTCTTGGCAGTGCAGTAAATATCTGTATGACAGGATCTATGTTAACGAGGCTTTAGCCGTCAATCAACACTTAGTCCTGCTGCTCAAAAAGCAAACTCTCAAGTAGCCGAGAGACAAAGTCCACAGTTTTCCTGAATATGTATGAGAGTTGGCAGAGGGGCATGCCAATATCGTTTAGCATGTCTGGCTGCATTCATGCAACATTTGCTGCACAATGGAAAACAGTGACAAAGGAAGGAGGCAGAGAAAGCAACGAGTTGGAGAGGCAATATAACAGATTGAGGTTTATTGACGCATCAATTGATCGTTTGCCGATCCCGACTGAGCCAGGATGCTGCCAGCATCTTAGCTCTGCTGTTTTGCTGCTGTGCTAAAGTCAGCAGCTCTATGTGGATGTGTGTGTGTGTGCAATCCAGATAGAAAAAAAAAGACGGTATGTTTTTGAGAAATACTACTGCAGACAGAAATCGTAATATAAATAAATTATCTAAGAAAAGGGTACAGAAATGTGAGAACTAGCTGAATTATAAATATGTTTTTCAGTGTATCTATGTGTGTGTGTGAGGCACAGACTGTGTGTTTTTTCCATGTTTTCTGGTAGATGAGCACATTTTCGAACTCCCATGTGAGAATGTTCCTGCACTCGTTTTTAGATCAGTTCTTCAGTTCCTGCTCTGAATGCAGCAGAGACACATCAGACCACTTAGATTTATTACAGTTTTGAGTCAATTCTCTTAAACAAACCAACAGCAATCAGCAACTTTCACGTGCGCGCACACACACACACACACTTTCCAACAATTGGATTAAATAAATTAATGCCACAAAAATTCAGCCCAAATTAGGACAACATGCACATTTTTTTGTGATTATTATATAATCGCTCACTGTGTCCTTCTTTCTTTTTTTAATTTTATTTATTATGTACCCAAATTTCTGCAAAGTACTTTTTAACACTATAACTAATTATTCCCAATCTTCAAATGGTCCAGGCAACATTTTCCACTCCCACACTCTCTCACCCTCAGCATGCTTTGTTTCACTTGTGGTTGCACCTCATTTTAAATTGAATCATCACAGACTGAACCAGGAATACTTTGGTTCCGAGTACTTTCTGCACAGAACTGCTCAGGGAGCGTACGGCTACGACTGAAGAATGGCGATCATAAACTGAGCAGTTTTATTCGTTTCGATTCTTAACACTTGACTGAATTGTTGACTTCCATCACTGCGTTTTGGTCGTGTCAGCGGAATATTTATGGACTTGAAGCTGAGGATAGTTTTGACTCATTAAATTCTATAGAAATCCAGAAATAAAAATGATTTACTTTTTTTATTTTACAAGACCATTATAAAAGGCTTAGTTTACATCTTTTTTCTTTTTCAGAGATGAAATTGAGAAAATGACTAAAACATTTAGTGTATCATGTCAAAAAAATGATTTAGAAACTGACAAACATGAGCAGCTGAACACCTGAAGTTTTGTATTGAATAAGAATTAAATAGAAAGATCTTGTTATTTAATGATAAACTAGCCCCTTTTTAATATGTATTTATTTGATAATATAAAGAAAGGTTCAAAGTAATTGAATTATATTTTGGAAAACTTAGCAACATCTTACGAAATATTATTTGAAGTTACTTTTGTAGCTTGTTTTGTGAACAAATGAGTTCATTTGCTACTTACCTTTTTTTTCCACTGAACTTTCAGGTTGTAAAATTAAAAGCATTTTAGAAAAAAAAACTATAGTTTGTGTCGATCAGTTGGTAAAAGCAGTTCTATGTTTTTACAATCTATCATATTTATAATATTTCTTACAGTTTTATGAGTTATTAAAATGGTTTTGTCAAAACTCAGAGCTATAAAACCTTGTGCAAAGCGTCAGTGGATAAAAAATAAAATATAAAAAGTGAAAATGTGTTGACATGTATGTTAAATAGCAGGATACATCACTACATAGAGGGTGAATCTTGATAAGTAAGCACAGATTCTGTGTTTACAGCTTTAGAAAGCATCCAGTTAGATTTATTATTTTTTCCTCTTGACTTTATGGTCCAGTGCCCGGCCAAAACATATGTTTCTGCTGATCTGTCATTGTGTGTATTATTTTAGCTGACAAACAATGGATAAAATAAAATACTGACTGAGCAACATCTAGAGAGTGATGTTCACTGAAATACAAAGAAACAAGCTGATAAATTGCAGATTAGTGAAAAATGACTGTCTTTTGTTTAAACTTTGTCATCGATAGCAGATGATTTAAAAAAAACTAACTTCTAAAACATTTTGTGACAATTAGAATTTCAGTCGCTCAGAACTCCCCAAATAGTATTTACTAGTTTTTTCAACCTTTACTCAATTTATCATTTAGATTACAATAAAAATGTTATTTTGTTGTCCCTCAATCAAAAATGGTTTTGTTGTAGCAGCGAAGCATAAAAAACACACAAAATGCATTCTGTAAAATCAATCTGAATCCAAAGTTTTTAATAACAGGAACAATTATTGATAAAATGCGCTATAAAACTGGTAAATATTCCGCATAATAAAAATAATGAGTTCTTCAGAATAGATCTTAAACTGCCTTCTTCATACAAAACTGAAGCAGTTGAAGTGGTGATGAAACACTTTTATTATAAGATTTAAAGAGAAAATTAATTAAAACTTTTTTTTTAAATAAATTTTTGACAATCTCTAGTTGAATGTAAACTGATGCAAACACATTTCTAAGATGATGTTGAAACAAACACAACCAAGCAAGAACTGTCGCATTGAGACTGACTCTGAAGGCTGGAATATATTCGTCTCAGCGTTTTGCTAAATTCTGACTGTTGCTTGTGACGTGAACAAGACAACCTGACGCTTAAGAAAACAAACAAACAGCAAGATGAAGGGAGCTTACATCATTGAAAAGAGCAGGGAGGAGAATTTTTCTTGAAGGATATAAAGAAAACTTGTTTAGATGCTGATTCTGGGGGAATGTGGCGGTTAGTATTTTATGTTCAGCAGATAGCCCTGACGTGTGTGTGTGTGTTTGTGTAAAAAGATCCAAGACAAAAGCGGTGAATTGTCAAAACAAAAACTGCACGCCAGGGTACGGCTGTCAGGAGGTCTGCAGCGTTACATGGTCATTTTCCTGCTGCCCGTTGCATGCTGTTACCATGGCAACCCGCGTCACTGCCAACCTGCGCCGCTCAAAAAAAACGAACTCATTATCGCGGGCTGTGTCTGGGAGAGGAGTGAATCACTACCTTCACTCACAAACACACGCACGACGCACGCATCGTCATCATCATCACAAGGAGATGAAGCAGCACCTGGTTGTGACTAAAACCATCAGTCAGGAGCAAAATGGGAGCAGACAAAAAGAAACGTCATTATTCCAGAACTCATTTCTGCAGCATGCTGCCTCAAGCGGGAGAACTGAACTGGCTTTGTTTGGGAAGTGAGTCACATCATTCATATAAATAAATAAATAAATAAATAAATAAATAAATAAATAATACGCTCCTGCAGTGATTGACAAACCAGCTGAACACTGGTACGATTTTTAGGGTGAAAATCACATCTTTGAAGACATGATTGTGTCTGTTTTTTTTTAACAAATAGTGTTGTGGCGTGTCCTGTCTGAATATCTAGAAAAGTTGAACAGTCATGTAAACTTCCATAAACCTATAGATAAGCAAAAAAAATGTCTGCAAACAAACATAAGCTTTAATGTAATCTATGCATAACATAACTAAATGTTTCCATCACATTATAAGATGCATTTAGTTAAAGCTTTGCTATCAACCCTGTTTCCATGTTAGCACAATATCTCATGAACCACTGGATGAATTTTATTCTCTTTGTACATCTCCAACTGATAAACTACTTGACTCAACTCGTTTCAAGTTGGCCACTGCGGCTAATTAACCACAAAAAATGTCTAAAAGTCAAGAAAATATATTAGGCTAAAATTTTGTGTCTCAGTAACTGAGAGTTATTACTTCAAGTGTTAACAGATGATGCAAAATATTGCATTTTTGAATGATATTGCAAAAGAAATATGTTTAATAATTTTAGCATAGTTGTGACCTATACACTGTAATTCTTTTATTTTGTTTGTACCCAGGTCTCCCTTGAAAATGAGATCTCAATTTCAATGGATTTTTAACTCTAGTTCAATAAAGGACATAAATCATTAAGTAAATAAAGGATTATTTTCAAGGTTTGACCAAAATGGCTCTTCTATGTTTTCTCAACATAAGTCCAAAACTCTGGCATAAAAAGCATAAAAAATACCAATTATACCAATCAAACTAAAGTACTAAAAACATATATTTGTTTTTAAAAATACCGGTTTTGGAAATTGAAAGTTAATTGGATTTTTTTTTTTACATCGGCAGCAGAAATAACTTCAACCATCCATGTCACTGTAACTCAGCTGGACAAATGATAACAGAGTATTTGCAGTTAAGAAGCTGGGCCCAGATTCTGCGCTGACTTTTGCTAAAATGTAAAAACCATCAGACAGAAAACCCTCTGCAATACCAATAAACCTGCTCCTGATCTAACATTCCTCCTCTGTGTCCTGGGATTGTTAAGCCACAAAACTTCCTGTGTGAACACACTCAGCAATGCAGCAGGACTTTTCTCTCTTAGAGCTAAATTGCAAATTAGGGCCTCAGAGGCTCCTCTGGTGCATTTTTATTCATGTTGCTGTGTGACAAGAACCCAACGAGGAAGCTGAGGAATCTTTCCTCCGCTGGGAATCGCTGTGTTGTTCGCTGTCGTTATGGCCGCCGCTAGTAAAGTGAGAGTGTGTTGTTTTTCGGCTTGTTTACTTTCAGTTCACATGTCTGTGGTCAAATTTCTCTTTTAGTTTTCACAGACGGAGGGAGCTTCCTCTGTCAGGAAAAAGAGGAAGATTCTTTTGTTGTTTTCTCATTTAACTCCACTCTCAGTGTGATTTATCACAAACTGTCACCTGCCTGGAATGAGTTTCTTCTTTGCGTTTCTCACTTTGACAGACATCACCTCGCTGCTGCTGCTGCTCCACTGGACTTTGTGTTCTCTGTTCAGGCTTCCCAATTACATGTTTCTCCCTTCTGAACATGTCGTGGTATGAGTCTTAACAAGCATTCAGTCCCTTTCTGATTAAACGCAGTCTGAATGTGCCCCTCAACTTTACTCATTAGCGCTTTTTATTCAGTGTCAGTAAGCTGACACCACAACCGTCCCAAACTGCTCTCATTTATTTTCAGAGCGGAGCTACAGGAGCTGTCCTAATTATTCCATTCCAGTCTACAGATCTTTATCCTCAGCCCTTGCAGAATTACCGTCATGCCGGACAAATTTGTGCGAGACAATTAACTCATAATCCTAATGTTCAGAAGCAAGAAAGTGTGCTCTTTCATGAAGTGCTTTGGGAGTGGTCAGGCATGAAGCTCATTTATATTTCTTACTGATAATCAGAATCTGTATCCTCCTTTCAGCAGTATACGCTGCATTTTATGAAATTAACTTTGATCATATATATAGTATATACTTAGCACAAAAAGTAATAAAATTGTGTTTGATAGATTATTTCTTAGTGAGCCCCTGATTGGCAGCACCTGATTGTACCAGAAGCTCAAAACAAGAGTCAACAGCAGAATAAGCTGTTTTGCAGAGAAGATTTGGCAGTTTTTTATTTTTGCAACCCCACATACTCAACCCACAAATGCACGTTCCTTACAAATGTGGCACCAATTAAAAGGACAATTAACAGGTTATCCAAATGTATAAGATTTATTGTCAAGAAGAGTTTTAACAACAAAGAAATAATGTACCAAACACAAATTTCCTTACTTTTATATTTATAGATTTGCTTTTATCATGAATATACATGATTCTGCATATCCAGAAATAAAATGATTAAAACCTTCCTTTCATCTGAAAACCATTGTTTATGTAACTATATTTTTGTGAATCCAAAGTTTATTTTTATCACAATATCAATACAAATAGCAAAGGATCTCAATAAAAAAAACAAAAACAAATTGGATGCCAATAATCTAAATACAGCACAGAAATTAAGGAGAGTTGTGTTACGTTGATTATGTCTTTGTTGTAACAATTCTTCTGGGCAATAAACAGCTGAAAAGTCTGTTTGTTTCCCTTTAAATGATGCCACATTACTAAGGAAAGTATATTTGTGGGTTGTGTATGTTGAGTATGAGTAGGGAGGTTGGATGGACCTGCCTGCAGTCCTGACCTCAACCTGCTGAACACCTGTTTGGATCCGATTCCTCAGCAGTGTGTGACCAAGCTGCTGGTCAGCATGAGGAGGATGTGCCAGGTTGTTTCTTCAGACATCCAATAAACAACACCAAACAAGAGTCAACAGCAGAATAAGCTGTTTGGCATTATCACCGAAGATTTGGCAAAGGTTTTCATGGGCACAACCCACAAATGCATTTTCTTAACAAATGTGGCACCGTTTAAAGGGGGAAAATAAACAGACTTCCCAGTCCGACAATATGAGATTTGTTGCCAAGAAGCATTGTTAAAAAAACCAAAATAATTAAGCAAATGTAAATTTCCTTACTTTGTAAACCAATTTTATCTGCCCTAAAGAACCACAAACAGTTTAAATGATTTTGACCGTAGCTTTAGGGTAACAAGTGTATGAAGCCCTATTGGTGACATTGTAAAAAATTAAATAATAAAAATAATAGTGTGTGGTCAAAAGATAATTTCGGTCAGACGTGCCCCTTTGTGAGAGATGCAGACATTGTTGTAGTCAGATTACATTTGAATACGCTATATTTGTTTTTAACTGTTCAAATGCAACATTATTTATTTATTTATTTATTTATTTATTTGTTTGTTTTAAATTCAAACAAAATGCCTCCATGGTTCAGTCTAAACAGTTCATTTAAAAAAATAGCACTAGTATTTATGAGATGGCAATATCTCATGGCCATGCATACATTTTTTTCTATCCAGTGTCACTGGATGGGCTCAGCACACACACAAAAAAAATAATTAAGAAAATATCATAACAATATTGTAATCACATGCTGTCCTTATCTTGTGCAGTCTTAATGTGATGAAATAATGATTCAGGCAGTGAAAATAAGGTGTCAGCATTTGCTTTGGGGATTCTAAATGTTTTCTTTCATTAAACAATAGTTCAATTTGAAATAACATAAAACTGGAACAAATATATATATTTTACCCCAAAGTTAAAAAAACTGACAAATTTTCTGTAAAATCTACAGGTTATAATCCAACTGAATATTTAAAATTACCTCCTGTAGGGTTCTAGGACAATAACCCCCCGGACACATACGGGATTATTGTCCGGGAGGTTAATGTCCTGATACCCTCCTGTAGAGTGATCATATTTTAAATGTAAGCACAGACTGACCTGTATTTGTGGCAGCAAATGCCACAGCATTGTTAGAACTTTCCAACTTCTTCCTTCTTTAACTCAATTAGCTCAAATGTCAGTAGCTGCAGGAGTTGGCAGTTTTTTCTGTAACACTGAGTGGGAAGATACAAAAGCAAACATTGTGTGCAGTCCAAATAATCGGGAGCAGAAACGTTATTGTCCTTGCTAAACATTTGCATCATCGCGTTAGGAAATTAGGAGAAATGTAACTGAGGCTCAGAGAAAATGAGGTTAGAATGTGGTAAATTGAAACTACTGCTGTGACACACCAGGAATTTGTAGCTTTTATTTTTCTTTCTCATCTTTATCACCCACCTCTCATCTATTTGATGCTTTATAGGACATGCTTCCTTCCAGCAGTCTTGTCTCGCACCACATTTGGACACTTTTTTTGTGAGATTTAATTTTTTTTTTTGGAGCTATTTGGAACGCATTCAAACCTTAATGTCACATTCAGCAGAGGATTTCTTATTTTTTTTCTGACCTTTTCAGTCAGCTTCTGACAAATCTGTAATAGACACCTAATCCTTTTGCACATCTAATGCTATTATAATCAGCTGGCACAGACTCAGCTGTCACTTGTGGCATATAAGACGGGATTTCTTCAGAAATGATGTGGAGCAACATTGAAATCTCTGACCTGGGGAGAGTTTTCTTTGTGTACTTTATTTTGGCGAGCAGTGGGAAGGTTATGGACAGTAAAGTAAAGTTCAGATGCAGGCAGGATCAATGAATTTGTGTTTCATGTTTGGTGGTAAAAGGTCACTCACCCCCCACTGTGAGTAAATTGTTATTTTTTAAACAGTTTACCAGGAAACTGCTCTGCTGTGATTCTGCATGAAATATCAGAGTGAGTGTGACCTTTGCTGCATTATTGATTAGAAAAAAAAAACACTCATCATCATCACACACGTGCACTTTAGACGCCTGTTTAACACTTTACCTTGATCACTCATCAGATTTATAATACTAATTAGACACATTTTGTAAAATCTTGACATATTTGGCAACTGAAATGATCTTGAATATTAAATTTGGTAAAAAAAGAAAAGAAAAAAGGCATCATTCTCTTGTCCAGTTATCTGCTTAAAAGTACTCCTCATAAAACAAATCCTGCAGCAAAAGCAGGCAAATACAAGTGAGCTCTGAAATTACTGTGATCAAAGAGTTTCTTACAAGGTACAAATCCCAGACAGGCAGGCAGACAAGAAGGAGAGATTAGTGTAGGATTCAGGCAGGGTCAGAGCTGGCAACAAGCAGAGTGAGCTCGAGGACAAGCTAACAAGTGACGAGGGGCAAAACTGTTGATGTGTTTGGAAGGAAGCTGACGAGGGCAGTGGAAGTGATAGGACCGAGGTTGCTCTGCATTACGTTGACGTTTGTTCTTGCTTATGTTGCTCACTTTACTTCATCCCATCTAAGCTGCTCTTAGTGAGAGATGTGAGGAAGAAACTCAAGGATGGGTGGTTTCTTTTCTTTCTTTTTTTTCAAAATACAGGGTTTATTTTTCACACAGTTAGAGGCAGAGTGCTGCATGTTTTCTTATTGTGCAACTATTAAAATATAGTAAAATCCTTCAAGTTGGTGAAAAAAGGGAACAATTTCTGTAATAATGTCTGCAATAATGAACAGCACCCCAGGTGAAGAAACTGGCATTGAAGCATGGCAAAGGTTGTTGGTCAGAGACCTTATCTGCATGAAAACTATTGGTTTTTTTAGATTCCATTTTCAAATAGAAATGATCTCAGTGGGAGCGACAGGTCGCTCAACAGGTGTAGGACCTTTTTAGAAATAATACAGAAGGCATGTCATGCTTGAAAACACACATTACGTGATTGTTGACTTGCACTTGGTATGCACATGGTGATATAAGTGAGTTGTGATTAGGGTACCAAGGACTACAGACCCCATCTGGTTGTAATGAAACACAATCTGAAATGGATGAGTAGCTGGTAAACTTTGAGGTAAATTAGATTAGTCTCGCAAAGAAAGGGCATCTAAGGTTCAGCCTGCGCTTTATTGTTTCTCATAAACTGCGGTTTTGTGCATTTGTGTCATATCGCTGATGATTCTACTGGTTTAAAATCCCCAAAGCCTATAAATAAGTCCAATAAACTATGTTTATATTTAGCCCATGCCTGTCACCAAACAGGCATTTTCCCCTCTGCTGTTTTGTCAAACAAATTTACTAAAACTTTCTTTTGTAACACCAAACCTTTCAACCCTGCTCGGCCTTATTCTTTTTCTTTCTTCCATTGTTTAACTCACAGTACATCAAAGGGAAAGTTATGGTATATTTATGTCTTACCTGTTGTAGATTCCTCTTTGACCAGCTTTGGTTTGGAGGAATAAAGTTGAACTGTAACAGTGTTGAGAAGTTAACCAGTAGCCCAGTGAGGTCTAGACCAAAACTAGATGGAACACTGCTTATAAACCTTGTTAAACATTGTTACACATAAACATTGGTGTCAGTTTTATATTAAATACTTTTACATATCAATCTGCAGCTATTTGCAAGCATTGATTAACACTTGAAATGTCATCACTGTTGAAGTTTATAAAAAGTGTTTGCATAAACTTAAAGAAATTATAAATATACAGCTGTTCAAAAAGCCACCTACCACAGGTAAGATATTTATTGTTTGAAAACTTTCAACAGAACTTCACAGATCTGAACTATGCCTGTAAGCAAAAGAATGGATGGAAAAATAAATAGTTGCAAATCAAAAAAAATGTCTAAAAGCTCCACATAACGTTGCTCTGGAGAGTACTAAATGACTCAATGAGTGATATTTTAGCAAAAAGTCTTAAGTGTTTTTTTCCATCCTGCAGGGCAAAAATAACAAAACAACTTTAATAACAAAATACTAAACAACATAACTTTCTGTGATACTGACACTGGACTAGAACAACAACATCAATTATTATTATTATTATTATTATTATTATTATTGATGTTTTGTTTCTGTTGTTTGAAAGTTTTTTTTTTCATTTCCTGGTTTCCTTTTGTCATTGTTTATGATTTTTTTGTGTTTTCCTTCAGGCTGTGTGTTGTTTCAGAACATCCCAGTGGAGATCGTGTCACGCTAACAGACATGGACACACAACAGACTAAAAGAAAGCGAGATAAATGGGCTGTGTGTATGTGTGTGTGTATCTTTGTATATGTTTGGCAATGTTACTGAAAAAAAATGTAGAAAAAATACTAGTGGACTGAAACCTTAAAAACAAAGAGTATAGAAGTGAGTAACATGTACATTTTTTATCAGCACGCACACATTGTCTGACAGAGTGGAAGCTTTAGGCAATCTAAAGGCCTGTTCAAACACACACACACACACACCTGCAAACAGTTGTCAGTTAGGTTGTAGCCATTATCATGTCTAAAACTGGAGGAAGCAGGTAGCAGTTTAGGAAGCAGCAGCCTGATCAAGCAATCCCAGAATGCCTTCAGAGACACATAAAAGCCTCCCTCTGGATGAATTATTCAGATCAGAGGGACAGAGACAACCATTAACCTACATCTTCCCCAAATACACACAAGCTTCCACCCTTTCATACACACACCTAAGACACATCTGCCTCCACACACACACACGCTTGTTGGGGGAAGACATGCACACTGCTGCAGATTTAGCTCTCAGATTGTGTCTGATACCACCCATCCGCTCGCTGCCAGGCTAGTTTTAGCAGATCTTTCTTCATGCACGCTGCATCGGAACTGCGCTCCTGTGTTCAATCTATACTTTGCAAGGGCCTAGTTTAAAATCAGGCCATCCGTGCTGTTTTAAAACTGTCTAATAATACCAAACCCTCAGAAACTCAGCTACTGCATGGGTGTTTAGAGATCCCACTGCGCTAAGAGAACACAACAGTTTTTTCTTTTTAAAGTGTAAGAGAATTGGAAGGAGAATTTTTTTTTTTTGAAGACAAAAAGTGACTTTATTTGAACTTGGCAGCAGCTTCCTATTAGTGCAGCCTGCAGTGCTGTAAGTCTAATTCAGAACAAGTAATATAAGTGATCAGAGATGGTGCAGAGCGTTGGGAAGAAAACTGTTTCACTTCTGTGCGCCGAGCTTTAAGAACAAGCCATCAAGCAAACAAACAAGTGAATAACTGCTTGATGAGTTGTGCAGATTTCTAAAAGCCTTCAGGAGCAGCAGAGCAAACCTTCTGACTGCTCTTGAACTGACGCCAAGCCTTCAAATGACTTTTTCAGGTACTCACTAACACACCTGTAGAAACATCCAGCACATCCACCAGGAAGTTCACAGTTCCAGGCTTTCTTCATCACTATTTAAAGGAAATTTGTACCTTGAATTAATTAGACTATTTTATTCCAGGTGGTTGGTTTGCTATTGCTGTAAAGTACGTTTAAAATGACATGTGAAGCAGTAGAATTGACAATTAGACCCCAGATTCACTTTATGTCTCTTTTAAATTGGCATTAAAGATAGACACAGACATTCCTGTACATCATGCTGTTTACAGTTTTTATTGATTGTTTTGATGCAGCCGTCAACTCAAAATCCACATTTTTAAAACAGTAACACAGAGGTCTAAACAGTGACACAGTGGTCAAAATGACACGTTTTGTTTGCAAAAGACACTAATTGTGTCAAAACATTAAAAATATGGAATAAAAGCAAATTTTGCCTTCAAACAACTCAACTTTGACACAATGTATGAGCACCTCCAAACAATCATTACACAATGGGCAACAAAATACAAAACACAGCACTCATGTGTGAATCAGTGCATCATT
>JARVGW010000357.1:14378797-14392616 GCA_031762495.1 Anablepsoides rubrolineatus | reverse complement strand
CTGTTTGTTACCTTTTACTACCTTTCAATAGCCTTAATTTGAGCTAATTTTATTTACTACCTTTTACTACACCGCGGAAACCCTGTTAATATACATGTTTTTGGTCTGTGGGAGGAAAGCAGCGTACCTAGAGAAAACCCACACCAGGGGTCTACAGGCTACTTTCCTGAATACAAATTTTTCTCTGATCATAAAGATTTGTTTCTCTGCCTGCAATCTAAACTTATTTAAAGAAGAAATGGTTGCAAGCACAGCATATAGCCTGACACGGAAAAACATTACTACTTCCTTGTAATACTTGCTGAAGTTACGAAACAGAGTCACGTTTACAACTGCGTTGCATCAAGTCTTTTATCAGTTAGAAATATTTCCTGCTCCTGCTTGACATAACTTCAGATGTTTGGCAGTCCTCCTTGGCCAAAATAGCTAAAACGATCTAGACTGTGTGCAGCGACTCTATCACAATGTAAAGTCACTGTTTGTTGTGGATTTATCTTCACTGTGCTCATCTTAGCTTCTTATTACCTTAGCTAAACTGGCAGTAAACAGGACACACTCAAACAGCTCTCCCATCCTCTTCAGGAACTCGTCGACATGCGGCCGCTTCAGGACATACACCTGGAACACACAGAAACCTTTAAACCGAGTTCACCTGGTTTTTCTGAACTCAACATGTTTCTGCAGGTCGTTTGCACTTGGAGAAATATTTTTGTTAGCATAAACAGTGCCAAGATACTATTTAATTCATGCATGCGTTTAGGCATGCTAAACGGAAGACATTTCAAGAATTGAAGCATAAATTACAAAAATCCAAACATTTGTCTCATTGAGATGTATTTTTCTCTCCTTCCTTCTTCTTGATGTGTTGGCGTTTGAGGGCAGCGTTCCTGAACCAAGTCATCCGGAACAGGCTGTGCTTGTCTGAACAAACCTATCCTGGATTACTTGAATCAGGCCCAGACCCAAAGGTATGTCATCTGACTCCGAGCCTTCATCCTCAGAGATCTTCAGATTCAGACAGCACCAGTGATTTTATATGAACGTCAGAAACTGTCACTATAATGATAAGGAAAACACCACAGTAGCATTACCTGATGTACTGTTCCATCGATTTCCACAGGAATGATGAAATCTGCATTGTTCACAGGCTGATTTAAAAAAAAGAAAGCACAGCAGATATGAACATAGTTTTATGGGTATTTCCAAAAACGATCGCCCACCAGCATACATAAAATTAAATTTAAAAAAATTAAAAAGCATTGTTTTGTTTTCATTGCCTTGTGCAATTCCTGTCAAAGTACAAAAGCATCTACTAAAATTAGCAACATGATTAGAACTTGGCTTCACCAATCATCAGGGTACAAACCAAACCTGCCATCGTTTCCCCAAGAATGACCCAAAATGGAGTATGTTTTAGGGAAAAAACTATTTTCATTTATTCGTTAATTTTTACAAGTAGCTTTATTGTATTTATTATATTGTTGCTGCTACTTGATTTGTTTCCCACTAACCTGTAAAGCATTTTAGTCCACCTTGATAATTATAAATGTGCTTTAGAAATAAATTTAAAGTTGAACAGAACCCCCTGGAGTCGGTTTAAGGCATGGGCTGATATGAGATTCTGACAGTAATAGAACCTTGAGCAAAAATGTTGTATGAAAATATATTGGTATAATACTAAAAAAAATATTAATTTATATATTTTTTAATGCAGAGATATAATAGACTAATTTTATGTTAAGAGTTGCAGATATTGCACATATTTATTTCAGGTGTGCAGTCCACTAAATTAAAGTCAACTTGTGGAAAAAATACCAGAAAAGTATTATTTTTATATATTTATTTCTGGTGCTTTTTGTGTGGAATTCTCAAAGTTATTAGGTTACTTTTCTACAAAAACTACTGGAAACATATATTTACCAGCGTTCCTCAGCAAAAACTAACGATAAAACTTGTTTGCCAGTATTTTTTAACCGTTTTGAGCAGTTCATTTTAAATCTATAGTCCACAAACAATATATTTGGAACCCAGTAACATCAATGTAAGCATGTGTGTTTTATTACACGGGTTATACTAAGTCAGAAACAAGTTGCTTCCAATAACCCAGTAAATGTGGTAAAGCTCAGATGTCCCAGCTTTTCACCTGCCTTGAACACAGCATTACAAGTGATTCTGCAGCAGTAAAAATGTGTTAAAAGTCACATTCACATATAAGGTGACCGTGTGTGTGTACATTTTCTGCATGCTCAAAATTTTGGAGACTAATTCATCACCATAGAATGAGTCAGAACAGGTAGGAGAGAAAGGAAAGAAAAAGCAAAAAATGTGTTTCTGGTATTTTATTAAAAAGTCATTTAAAAACATAGGATTCAGGTGATGGTAGCAGGTCTTGAAATCGGTTAACAACCCATGCCTAGTCTAGATGTATGGTGGAGCTTCCAGACTGCAGTATAAAGCCATCAGATACTTCTTACTTTCTTATTAGACACTTCATGAAAAGAAGCATTAACACTTTGAACAATGGATTTCTGTTCTTAAGGGATGGAAAAGACCTGTACAATTTACTGTCAATCTTCTTCAAAGAGATTCAACTGAACGCCCTGGATTTTCTACGCTCCATCAGACTTCATGTACCTGGTCCTCTGCAAATATTTAATTCAAAAACTCTCAAATTAAACAGGAAACGAGGTAAAAGGTTCCAAAGTCCTTGACACACTGATGCAAGAATGGTTAACCAAACTGGCTGTTTGAAATGTAACCAAAAGAGTTTTTTGGGGGCAAAAGCCATCAAAATGCATTGTAGCAACTGCTACAAGTCTACTATCCAGAGGGTGATGTCTGCTGTTTTGCAACACACTTAAATTTATTTCATCATTCAAAGAGAATCTCTCCTCCTGTTTCAAACACCACCTGCCTTAAAACTCTTGGCCTGGAACAAGTTTGACAACTCTTCACATCAGTGAGATATGCAAGAGGAAAAGCTATATTTGAGACTCAAAAGTAAAGAGTTTAAAGAGAAAGTGCCACATTTTTTATTTGTAACTTTTACACAAGAACAAACTGTTAAACCAAACACTGGAACTACATTTTTGCCCTTGACTTGACCTAGGATGACACAAACACACTTGACTCTTGCCCATGACAAGGAAAGGTCTGGTTTGGCACCTTCCAAAGAACTATGTAAACTAGCTATCCTTGCTTCAGCTGGCTGCACATTTCAAGGGTTTGTAACCTTTCAACTCCTCCACTGTAAGAATTTATTAATTAAGTAGTGGCAGAGGTTCCTGTAGATAGGAACTCCAGAATGTTCATTCAGTTGAATCTCTCTAAAGAACATTAATGGCTCGTTGTGCCGGTCTTTCCCAGCAGAAGAAAATCTTTTACATTACAGTGTGGTACCTTGACTTATCAGGGTTTCCCCTACATGTAATTGATCGTGGCGCACCGCCACGGCAAAAATCATAGGCGCCACACTTTCAGAATAAAGGTTTTTTTTTTCATAATGGGACTATATTAGGCTAAAACAATGTAAAGCATATCATCTATATTTATATCCTATATTTGTGCTCTTATACTAACCATAATTAAATAAAAATAAATAAGTTATACTTTATTTTGAAAAACCAACACCACGGACTCTTGTGCGCAGTGTGGTCCTCACAAAGATGGCAAGGCATGTATGTGATATAAAACTGTCTGATGCGACAGCTTTGCAAGCTCCTTTTTTTTCTTTCAATGAAGACACAACAGGTGAAGCTACAGCATGGTTACCCTGATCAATAGTTCATTCCTACAAAACTTTCAAATATTTTTACAGAATACATTAAACCATCTCAGATTAGCATAAAAAAAATCATGTTTTATAATTAAATGTCAATGTCAATGTTAAAAAAAATCCTAGGGGAAACCCTGCTTATGAGTTTCTTTTAGATAAAAAAAGTCTCAAAATCAATATTTTGCTTTGAGTTGAGAGCCTAAACTCGAGTTATGGGCTAGCTTCAGACACCCCACTGCTATTTGGCAGAGCGAATGCCACAGTGAACACAGAAAACATCTACCCAACGTCCCGTGTCTCACTCGTTTACTTTAAGTGGTTAGCTCACAGTGGAAGCATCAGTGTTTTGCTTGCATTTATTTTTCAAAGGTTTTTCCAACTACCGGTTCGAAGAAAGTAAGTGCAAAAGATGTTCAAATTGTCTGATCTCCAAGGTAAATACTGTACATTATATAATGTACTTAAAAAAAACAGAGTATTGAGATACATTCTATTGTATTGTGGTTTTATACAATATTTGTTATTTATAAGTATATTTTTCTTATTTAAAAAAAAAAGTCATGTTTTGGGGCAAATTCCGGAAACAGATTAAAGGCATTTCAATTCATTTCTACAGCGAAAATTGATGACCTACAAATAATTTGAATTACGATCACCATTGTGGAACAAACTATACTCGTAAGTTAACGCACCTCTGTATGAACATTCACATTTTCTTCCAGATGTTGCATGTATTGAGAAAGTTCTCCTAAGGTATCCAGTAGCTCCATATTACAGTCTGGCAAATTCAACAGTAATGGCAATTTCAGATGGCAATGCATTAGAGACTTTAGAAACAACAATAACAACAACAAAAAATCTTCCTTCCTCAGTGCTTTACATTTCTTAGTAAATATTCTGTGAAAGTAGCACCATATTGCAATCCATTAGACCTCTGTTTTGGGTCATTCCTTGCTCACCAACGTAAAGGACAACCTTTTTTGAGCACAATAAAACCCTTTCACTGATTTTAGTGGTTACATTCAAACCTTTAACAGGACAAAGTAGCTATAAAGCAAGTCTTCTCCATCCTTCATTGCAGGTGAACACAGATCACTTTCTCTAACAGGAGCTGGATAGCCTTCATAGCTTGCTTACAATGGGTGAATGTGATTCTTACCTTAAAAGAGCTGTGAACTAACGTCTCATCCAGGTCTATAACCACACAGATCTTTCCAGAATCTTTTGACTTCACTGGAGGGAGAAGTGGCTTCGCTTGGATCTAAAAAAAAAAAAAAAATGCATCTAATTATATTTACTTTTGTTTAAAGTGGATGGGTTGTATCATCCTTTTGAAGTAAAAAAAAATTAGCTGCTTGGTAAATTCAACCACCTTAGAGACAGTTCCATTCTCTTCGACTAAGAGAGGGGCGTTGTTGTTGACCGGCGGTGTTTCAGGGTGGTCCCGACACAGGCAGCAAAAAAGGTTGGAAAAGAGGCCTCCACTCCGGGGTTTCTTTGAAGACAGAGAAGGAGAAGAACCTACAAAAAGACAACAAAACCAGATATACGCTTAGATTTTTTTGAAACCTTTATGTCTAATACAAGAAACTTACATGAGACACGATTTCAGCTGAAATTTGTTAATTCCACTGGACATAGTGGTTGTATAAAAAAAACAGCACAAACAGAACATCCAGCAGCTTTTCTCATACTTCTGTCTTGTGCACAAACCCTCCAGGAGATGGGTGTTTTTTTTGTCAGAAGCTCTTGCATAACCAGCCGAAAACAGTCACTTCAGCAGCACTTTAAAGCTTCAATACCAACCCGGTGGAAAACAGCATTTGATGGACTTAAGGAAGTTATGAAGGAATGCAGCGTGGCCACTTCCTCTTTTTGTTGAAAATCTCATACTTACGATGTGTTTTGTTAGTACATTTCCAACTCTAAATCCCATGCCTTGGCTCAAATAGAAACAAGCTTACACTTATGGTCCACTGCACAGGTGAACAAAGCAACACTCTCACAATAAACGCAAATGTAAAGAAACTTCCCCTCTAATGAAAACATGCACACAGTATCGCAGTGCTCACTCTTCAGTTCACTTTTTTTAATAAAAGTTATTTTTAGCAGCCGAACAAAAGCGCCAGCAAATCCCTGCCAAATAACCAATGATTACCCAGAGACAAACTTGGCAAACGAATGACTTTATTCTCCCGTCTTATCACTGAGAGCTGTGCACCTGTGCAGCTCAACAGGTATTCGAAGCTCAGATCTTCAGCCGTTCTGTTGAGTCAGATTACTATCATGTATTTTATTGCATCATGTATGTACTTATAAGCTACACAAAAAAAACCATATCTTAAACAAACATAAATTCTCTCAAATATTACTTATTTTTCTGTACTACACTATTTGCAGTGGTTGGAATCATTAAGATATGGCTAAAGGAATCACACATGCTTCAGAAAACTAAGTACAATGCAATATTGTCAATGTAAACAATTTATCATGGCTAGAATTCTGTGTAAAATTGCATAAATATTAGTTTTTCATTGGCTAGCTTCTACCTATTAGAAACATCACTCATTGCAGATGTGTGTACCTCGGCAAAACATTTTTACTTGATATGATAAAATGTACTGACAAGTATTTCTATCAAATGAAAAATAACAGTATCCATAAACTGAGTTTCATTGATGTGCTGAACTAAAGTTAACATGTCATTGTTACTACATTCAGTTTCACCAGCTTGTTCTCACCCCAAACAATATGGCTGCTTTCTCCAACCAAGAAAAGTCACATGATAACGCCTCTAGTCAATTCACCTCATTGCCAAAATTTGCTGATGGCAATGAGGAACACCTATATGTATTAGCAAACATTAGTGTCACAAAGTGATCCTAACAGTGTCCAGATGCATACCTTGAAATATTTTGAAAATATATCTACTCAAAACTAGGCATTTTCCAGCCATTTGAAGCATATTTTTCTAATGCTTAGGATTAATAAACACATATAGTTATAATATACAATATTAATACAAAGGTAGAACAGTCATGTACAACTAACTTTGAGGTAAACCTTTTCTAAGAAAATTGTACTATTATTAAATTGTTGTTTTTGCACACTGAACATCATGAGTTTGTAACAAAAACCTGAGAAATCTACTCACACAGAAAAACTACAAAATAAAAACTACAACTTGGCCTATTCTTTATAGTATTTATACATTTTCCTGGTGGTTCTCCATTATGAGCTGTAAAACTTCAAAAAAAAGTCAGAGCCAAGATCTTGTTTTGAGCCTTTCACATAACGTTTTCTAAAAGCATCAGCAAGATTAAATTAATCCCATTTCCTGAAACTTAAAGGAAATTAATTTACCCCCACCATCACAAACACACACACAAGAGACTGGAGACTGAACGATTTTTTTTTCAGTTCCAGAGGATGATCATGTTCTTTGTGTCATTTGGGTGAAATTGAGAATGAAATTAAGTTCTTGATATTTATCCAGATTTTGTTTTTATTTAATTGATGAAGATAAAGTACAGTATTTTAAGTATTTGGTGTTTCAGTTAGCTCAGTTTATTTTAAAGGCCTGGCACCTCAGGAAGAGACACTTTTTGTTTGAAGAATGTTTGTATATCTGCTTGTATATGTTTTATGTGTCAAGTGCACCCGTGTGGGCTGGGCACCTGCTGTGGTGCTTGACACAAATGATAATAAAATTACTTACTTACACACATAAACAAACAAGCAAACCTCTCACAAACATTCACATTCTGCTCTGCACAAAGATTTTCAGCTCTAATAAATGATGGTTGTTGACAAACAAATCAACCTACCTGAATTAAAAAAAAAAAACTTTAATTCATTATACAAGACAGTCGCAGTTTTTATAGCTCCCGCTTTTTATTACTATAAAATGTTGCTTTAAACATACAATAGCAAGGTAGGAGCCTCTTAAATCAACAAACTGTTTTTAAATGTTTTAGTTAAGAAATGTGCCATCATTTAAATGGAGGAGAAGAGCTTAAAATTGTATGACAGTGAGCCACAAGGAGGTGCTCCTTCTTTATAGCTTCACCTTCTGGATTCCAAAAGATGCTGTATTTCTAAAAAAAAATAATAATAATAATAATAAAGCTTATTTTTATTTAGAAGTGTCTAACTCAGTTACACAAAGAGGCCAAAAGTCAAAACTTTGTCTAAGCCAAGGGTCAATTTCTGTCAATATTTATTGATAAAAAAATGTTTTATTACAAATTATTTTAGAAATACAAATTACCTTTTCCAAATTATGTTTTATGTAGCATTTACATCATACATAAGCTAACAAACAAAAGGAAAACATTATTTTACAAAGACAAATTGCACTTGAATCTTATGGTTTTCTCTATTAACAACGGTTTCATTTATTATTTCTCAAATATATTTGATCACAATCCAGCAAATCAGTTAAATAAAGAAAACCCTCATTAAAAATTCAATCATTTGACATTAAAATAAGAAGACAATACAGAAAAAAGATAATTGTTTGTTGCTCTTCTCACACCATATTAAAGATCAATAAAAAAATTAATTTAAAAGTTGGACAGCTGTCATGAGAATACCTCAGTACCAAAACAACACATAAAATTATAACCGTAATACCTTTGGGACCAGAAAAAAATGTTAACGAAAGGCCAAATTTCACGCATGAGCCTTGAGTTTGACACGTGTTTTAAGTGTTTTATTATTTAACATTTTTCTAAATCTGATCAGATTTATCTTGTCTAAAGGTGCAAAATAAAGCTAAGATTTTATGCTATTCTAGGAAACACCACAATAAAGTCGTTTTTTTATTTCAAATATCCTAGGCTTTAACTACTAGGGTTTGATGTGAACTACTTCTTTTACGAGCCATAAGCATTTATCTCAGTTACTGAAATTATTTTACTTCTCTTGAATTTGCAATTAAAACTGTTCCTCACTTTTCTTTCTCCCATCAGACTTTGTTTCTGTCCCTTTATGCTCTTTCTGTCCAGACGTGACTGCGTTACTAACACACAAACCTCTGTTGACCATCTCATGCTGCTTTTATTGCCTCCTCCTCCTCCTTCTGCTCCATCTGTGGATTCAAACCCCGTGTGACCCTCTGCTGGCCTCTCACAGGCCAAAACAGGAAGAGGAAACAGACGGGTATCAGTGAAGGAAGCTCCTTGCCGATATGCTTTATAAAAGCATATCAGCTCATATGATTGAGATGAATATTTATATGAAAATATCAATTAATTCATTGATTTTCTTTCATGCTGGTGAAATTAAGAAACATTTTAACTTTAGTTTTGACTTTTCTCAAATACTAATAATGATTTGTGACTCATGTTCTCTCCCATCATGGCCTTATTTTCTTCCAAAAGTCACAATTCACTACTAGTAAACTAGTAAAACTGTTGGATCTGCAGTGTCTAACCCTGGTCCTTGAGGGCCACTATCCTGCATGTTTTACTTGTTTCCCTGCTCCAACACACCTGGTTCAGAGACTAAAAGACCTCTTCCAAGTTTGTCAGTATGAGGATCCGTTTGTCTTTCCTTGTGATATTGTTTACTTTTAATGTTCTCTTTGTTTTCTCCTCAGTGGCTGTGTCCAAATTCAGGGGCTGTGTCCTCCAAAGCCCAGATTTGTCGGCCACTTACGTCACTGTTGCTAGTAATGGTGGACGAAACAAAAGAAAGGACTACAGCTTTAAATAAAAATCTGGCCGTAGAATAATTAAAAGTTAAAAACAGTTATGTTGTTAATGCTTTTGTCATTTAGGCGTGTTTTTAATATTATTCTTGTCAAAAATTAAACGAGCTGGTATAGTGAAATAAACGTGCACCGACGGGGAGTCATTTAGTTGCCTTTAAACAAATTTCGTTGTTTTGTGATATTAATAAATTTTACTAATATATTGCTACTTTAATTTTAAACCATTTTTGCTTCTGTTTAGCATCACAATTATCACAATTGTTAGGCAACAGAACATATGCTGGGGTAAGTCCAGAAAACTAGACTGTCCAAAATGACAGCCACTTTTTTCCGGTCTTGCAGTCAACCAAGGACCCAGCTCCTTCAGCTGTGCCTGAGATAACCCCACATTGGCTAGGCCTGGTCCTTTGAAAGACGCGGCCCATGAATTTGGACACAGTCAGTAGCTGCGTTTCCATTGACCATGAAAATATGCAAATTGGAATTAAAAATTTTTTTTTTCAATGTAAACACGTCAATTTAAAAATAAATTACATTTTTCAACAAAATGTTTTTGCGCTAGGATGAGGTGGTTTTTCGGCCGTATCAAAATTGGTGTATTTCGCAAAACTGCAAATGGAAACACTTTTTACACATCACGGGAGTCACGTGATCAAGAAACGGCTGTTTCTACTGACAAAAAAGACGACGAAGAAGAAAACAAAAGAAAGTAGAAGTAGTAGTAAAATCACCGAAGTTGTAATAGAAAGTAGTAAAATCACAGACTACAATTTCCCAAAAACACACCATATGTAGCCTCTCCCAAGTATAAAGGGCTTGTCACTAGAAAGCATCGATAAGACGCCGACGTCTCTTCTGATGGATGATGAGCACTAGTGTCGTGGTGGCAATATGCATGATTGTTTACATCCATTGCCGCCATGTTTATAATGACTTATCACGTAAACAAACATATACACGCGTGACTTTAATAGCATTTCTTACTTGGTGGAAACACTGCAATTGCGAAACTGTGTTTTTTCGACATTAACAGAATATCAAATCGATTTGATTCGATTCATGACGATTCACGATTCAGTTTGATTGATTTTTAAATTAGTTAAGGATATCATGCATTAACATTTATTATGATATAGAAGACATTCTCAAAGGAACTAATTCTGCAAATAGTAGAAACTCTTTCAATCTTTGCAAACATGTCCTCTGTTATATTTAAGTCCAGCTGAGAATCAGCTGGTAATGTTAGTGATTCCTTTGTTTCTTTTGTTTTGCTCCAGACAACTTGTTGTCGGGAGCTAACATTAGCGCTGAACGTCAGCCGGATGTAAACCTACGGCAAGCCAGGAGTGACACACAACATGGAAACACGCAGCTTCTTAGCACCCAACACCATGGGAAAAAAATCGATCTCATGATTTATGATTTAATTTTCACAAATTTGAACGAAAATCATTCCACATCGATTAAATCGATTTTTTCAATCCAGCCCTAGTTCACTGCGCCGTTTTCAGCCGGTTTAGTTTTGTCCTCGTGCTCCGCAAGACTTAGATCTTGTACATATTTGCTGCCCCTCAACCCTTTATTTTTGTAATACGTTTCTGTTTTGAGCTCCTGAGTTTTTTTGCTGCTTCCTGGGTTTTTTCATACACAAACCTGACAGTCTGTTAATCACCAATTCATTTAAATCAGGTGTGTTGGAGCAGAGAAACACCTTATACACGCAGGATAGTGGCTTTCCAGGAACTGGACTGGACGTCTATGTTAGATCGATTTGCAGTAAACAAGAACAATGACAACTTGATTTGCTAAATATTAGCTTGTCTTTGGCCTAGAGATGTTTACTGTAGATGTTGATTTCAAATATATTCATATTCATATATTTGGTTTGACATGAACCTAAGAATTTTATTTTGAAAATCCACACATTCTCTTCCCCTAACGAACTGTTCAGCTCATCCCTGTTCTGTGCAATCCGACACGGCTTCCGTTAAAAATAAATTCAACTTGTATTTTTAGTGGCAAGCTGCCTGTGGGGGCACTTCTGAAATGCCCGTCTGGTGGAATCAGGAGGATTGTTTAGAGCAGCTGCCATCAGACGTGTGTGCAGAGTCGCTGCTGGAATGTGACGCAACCTGATCAGGTACAATCCAGAGTCATATTGTCACAGACTTCCTCTTTTATGAATCGTAGTGTTGGGTGATATTAGCAAAAAACTGATTACGATTTATTTATGGCATTTAGTCCATAACAATTAATGATGACGATTAACAGATGAGAATTGCACTTACATTTTTTTACATTAAATTAGTTATCTTGTGTTTTAAAAATTTACAAACCAAACTACTGTAACTTCTTTACTTTAAAAACCATTGCATCTTCTTTTGGTGCTTATTAACAGAGTGCATCGTGGATTCTGAGCTGAGTAGATTTGTTTCCACCTGTAGGGGAGTTTGTGTTGTTGCTGATGTGGCCTTAGGCTGCATTTTCTGGCTTTCGTGGTACTTTGGTTTATGGTGGTGTTTCAGGTGAATAAACAACTTTGTACTGTTAGGTAGGGTTGTGCATAATCGTATTGTGTGCAATTAATTGTCGAAAAATCATTGATCTATTATTTTTTGGCACTTGACGATTAATACGATTAATGCTTCCAGACAGAGTACGCTCAGTACACTCCTCTCCGCTTCAAATATGATGATTAAAAAAAGTTCTGTAATTTATTTATCTATCAACTAGGGGTGTAACAATACATAAAACTCTCGAGACGAGATTTTAATATTAAGAAAACTTTAAAGATCTATTTTATGCTGCAAAAATGCTTTTATTCTGTTTTAACATTTTTTATTACAGACTCAGCTGATATCTTCCTTTTTCTGGTTTCTTGAATCTTCTTAGACCTTAGAACAGTGCTTTATATATGCATGGCCTTCCAACATGTAAAAAAAAAAAAATGACATTCAAGCAGAACTTTCCAAAAACTGAACATAAATATAAAAACAAAATAAGTAATTATTCCCTTTCTGCATGTCTTTACTTATTCTATGGCATTTAAACTTACCAAAAATTCAACAAATAAAAAATCTAAATAAGAAATTATTTTTTACCTTTATGAACATCCATCAGATCTCTCTGCTCTGGTTCGACCGCTTTAAGAAAGGGGAGGGGCTCACGAGGGGGCTTGCTGCTCACGGAGGGAAGGAGGACAAAAGGAGAAAAGTGCTTGGAAAGGGCTGTCGCCAAAGCTTAAAGTCTCTAAAAACACCGGGAAAAGTCGCTAGATTTGTCACTTGAGGGGTCTATAAAGTCGCTAGATCTAGTGACAAAGTCGCTATGTTGGCAACACTGTTAGCGAGACAACAGTTACCTCTCAACGAGAGATATTGTGGGAGATTAGTATCATGAGATTTTGTACGAGATCTCGTACACCCCTACTATCAACACAATTAAAATTTTGATATTTAGCCTGAAGTCTGCAAGTTTGACACAATTTGGAACAGATTTTTACAAAGAGCAAATCTTTCCTACTAAATTGGTCATGTGACCAGGATATAAAAGTGTCCAGGGACTCCAGGGGATCAATCATCAAATTAATCGTTTATGGCTAAATACAACAATTAATCGTGATTAATTTTTTTGCCAATATTGCCCAACCCTAGTGTTACGGCTTAGTGTCCTGATGCATCTCAATAATCCAGGTAGTAAAAACTAAAAGTTATTTGGATGTCACATCACTCTACATGTGTTACTGTTGATGAGGCAGTGGGTGTGGTCTGTGTAAGATTAAAATCAGACACCACTCTCAGCAGCAGAACCACTCTTTTCACAGGCCAACTCCTGAAACTGTGCCTGGAGTCAACCAACTTCACATATGGGGGCAATGGGTGTGCTATGGGCTCCCATTTCTTCTATTGTTGCAAATCTGTACATGGAGGAGGTGGAAAAAAGAGAGCTCTTATGTCCTTTTCAGGAACACAGGCATGAAAAAATTAATAATCAGATGTGGGAAATGTAAAGTTCTAAAGCTGCTTTTCTTTTGAGTATAGACAAAGCAGAAATATACAAATCTTAAAAACCAAAAATGCAGGACAAGAAAAAGTGCTATACTGATAAACCCACAGAAACAGAAGTAAAAGCTATATTAGGCTACGTTCACACTGCAGGTCTTAATGCTCAATCCTTATTTTTGCAAAAATCAGATTTTTTGTGTGGCTATTTAGATTGTAGATATTTAAATGTGACCTCCATCAGACTCCAATGTGAACTTTCCATGGCACTGATGCAACCCGCATGTACAGAAAATGAAGTGACGTCAGATTCAGAGCTTTGTTTAC
>JARVGW010000357.1:14356602-14368828 GCA_031762495.1 Anablepsoides rubrolineatus | reverse complement strand
AGAACAACATGGTGCGTACAGTCTGTCCACCACCAAAAGCTTGATGACAAATCCTTTGGCTTCTTTGCAGAGGTCTGAAAACATGCTTTCCTCAAAAGCGATGTTGTAATTGCGGATGTTTAGGGCGGTGGCTCGGTCATTCTCACCAGCAAAAGGAGACACCCCAGTAAGACTAGAATAAAAATAGGCACATTTCTTTGTTGCTTAATGATAAAATATACATATTATTGGACAAATTTGCTTAACTAAAATGCTATATAACATACCAAAGGTAAGTGATGACGCCGACAGGCCTGTAAAAGAGCACAACGAGGAATTACACAGGTTTTTCAGGGAAAATTGTGGATTCCGTAGCTTATGCATAATATTTCATGCAGCATGGAGTCAATGCTCCATGCCAGGGAACAGGTGGCCTACCATATGTCTGTTGCCTGGGAAACAGGAGTTTGGTTAACAATCTCAGGAGCAACATACTCCGGTGTGCCATATTTGGAGTAGTACTCCTCTGAAGCATCCAATTTCACAGCGTTTCCAAAGTCACAGATACGGATACGGTCACTCCTCGGATTTGCCATCAAGATGTTTTCAGGCTAAAACAAAGCATATGTAAAAACAGGGGATATTATAATCATAACAACCAAGCTTTGACACAAATATTGATGATCCAAAGGTGAGATGAAGGTACCTTCATGTCAAGATGAGCAATACTTTTTTGGTGAAGATAACGAAGACCCTCCAAAATCTGCAGAACACAACTGCGAATCTGGAAAATAATAAATGAGGGAATAAATGAGCAGAAACTATAAAGTCTTGTTACATAATATCCCCACATAGCAAGTCTGTACTTTTTGGTCATTTGATTTTGATTTTAAAAACAGATATTGAAAACCAAAACCATTTTCATTTCATACTCCAAATCAGTGTAATACGTAGTGTACAAGTTATATTTCTTTTCTTCCTTTGAAATAGAAAAAAAATTGCAAAGAATAAGAACCAGAAAAACAGACGTTTAGTTTGAGAAGAATAAAAAGATGCAGTTTTTCTGTTTCTTTTTTACAAAATTATATTTTGATTTCAAAGGATGAAACAAAATATAATTAGTTTTACATTATACGGAGTTGGAGCATTATTGGAAAAGGAAAAATGGATGACCAGAAAAGCACACAGACCCAGGTCTGGTAATGTTGGCACTGTTTTGATGACAGCACTCCACAACTATGCCAGTTGTGGTTTGGTTTATGTGGTGCTGGCCCAATGCATGGACCACCTCTGACAAAGCACATCTGGGCCATTCTTTGCCATATCTGGGCCGAGTGTTCGTTCATTGTGTGGGCCAGAACAGGGCCAGACAAACTAACTATGTGGGTATAGGAACAATGCAGAGCGATGAGCAGATGCAAACAGACCTCCACTTCCTGGACTGTTGCTTTTTTGGTCATTCTATCCAGCAGCTCCTCGTGACATCTTCACACAGCAGTTGAGGGGAAAAACAAATAAATAAAAGAGCAGAGACTTAACTGCATATTCCAAGGAGGGGAGGCACAGGAAAAATAAATTATAAATGAGCAAAACTCCCACACAGGCTATCCATTACTAATTCCTCCGAGCAGCAGTGAGTCAGAGAGAAGCTGCTTGGTTCATGCCTGCAGGGCATCGCAGAAGACATTAAGATCAATGGTTTGGATCTTGCTGTTGAGGGATGCTGAAACGCTTTAGTGTTCAAAATTGCAGCGCTATGTAACAATCCCCCCTGCCAACCCCCCCAACCCCCAACATTTACCTAAAATGTCAAACAAAAGTGAAAGGATACAGCTCAGTAATGAGCACCACCACGTTCTTTTTCTCGAAAGCGTCGTGAAAGAAAACAATCCTCTCGTCGTCCAGCTCTGACAGCAGCTCCATCTCTCTGAGGGCCGAGGCTTTCCGCTTTCCCCGAGCAGAAATGAATTTTGCAGCAAAATCAGTTTTTTCCTTCTTGAGCGTGACTCTCTTCACGTAGGAGAAGGCTCCTCTGTGAAAAAACAAAGACATATTCACTGCTTGTTGTTTGTTCTTTAGATTATGTTTTTCTTCTCTTTGGGCAACTCGACAAAAAGACAAAGAATGAAAAACGTTTTTTTTCTTTTTTTTATTCTGCTAATTGTTTTCAAAGTGACTTCCAAAAAATACCTACACAAGTGGAACTTAATGAACACCTGAACACCACATTTTTATCTGTGTTTATTAGTCACCAGAGAGCATTGTTTTAAGCTTTGTTATGATATATGATGTGTAATATCCTTCTTTAACCATTACATTAATGTTTAATTCAACACTATAACTTGCAGGTGACTGACTCACAGATATTGGTCCTCTAAACCTGGCATAAGAAAAAAAAACACAATGTTTAATAGTGAAAGTAAGATCATTTCCGTACACAACACAAAAGGCAATAGCTGTGAAGTTATAAGAAAACCACTTATCAGTGAGGCTAAAGGGCATAAAAGCCACACACATTAACCCTATATAACCATTTGTATCATATTTGCTACACAGGATTCCTATGACCTCTATGACCATTTTTTAAAGGGTCGGGCTTTAAAGGGTTAATGGCTCATGAGACACACAACACAGAGCTCCTGGGAAACCCCTCCTGCAGCTGTACACGTCACTGCGTGTATCGTCTTCTTGCTGAAGCTGCCGTTTGGCCACAAATTTGTCACAATAGAGTGCCACACTTTTCACTAGATGGATTTCTTCAGGCACAACGTCCGTGCTACAGTGTCCAAAAGAGTGCTCTTCAAAACTATTCATGTTTAGATGCTCAACAGCCGACATATAGAAGCGAAACGATGGAAGCAAAATGCCACCATTGCTGCCTGAGGGCTTCCCTGCATAAACAAACACAATCACAAACTTCTGACCAATTAACAATACTTGGCACATTTGTCTTTGGGAAAAAGTTCCCCCCCGGACCTTGTGTTGAGAGGGGTGGCTAAAGCTGCTCTGTGAGCAAATGATGCTATTTTCATCACACAACGGCATTGATGAAAGCAAAGTTCACTGCTTTGGATGGAGTATTTAGGGTCCATAAATGGGGGAGAAAACTGCTTCAATTTGCTACTGAGCATAAATATTGGACTCTGAAGAAGGTCTTGTGGTCTGAGGAGTCCAGATTGACCCTGTTCCAGAGTGATGGGTGCATCAAGACAAGAAAGGTGTCTGAAGTGATGCACCCATCATGTCTAGTGTCTACTGTACCAGCCTGTGGGGGCAGTGCTATGATGTGAGGTTCAGCCCAAAGAATGACCTGAATATACTGACTGACCATGTTATTTCATGGATGGATTTTCTCTTCCCTGATGGCACGGGGATGTTCCAACATGTCGATCAATCCATTATCTTTCACCTGCTTCTTTCTTTTAGAGTCTCTGGTGGGGCGGGGTACACCCTGGACAGGTCACAAGTCCATCACAGGGCCACATATGGAGACTAACGAGACAAACAACCATTCACTCTCTCACCCACACCTAGGGACAATTTAGAGTTACCAATTATGTTTTTGGTCTGTGTGAGGAAACCAGAGTACCCACGCATGCACGGAGAAAACATGAATACTCTACCCAGAAAGGTCCTCAGCCCTGGATTTGACCTGGCAACCCTCATGCTGGGAGCAAACAGCTCTTTGTACTGAGCCACTGTGCCGCCCACAATGTGATGATGCAAGGATTCATTGGGCTCAAATTGTGAAAGAGTAGTTCAGGGAGCACGAGACATCAGAGTCTAGACCTGAGCTCCATTGAGAATCTTTGGGTTGTGCTGGAAAAGAGTTTGTGCATTGGTCCAAATCACCTTGGAGAAAAATGAATGCAACTCTGGACAAAATAAATTTTATTGAGATTGCAGAAGCTTGTGGAAACAATATCACAGCGAATATAAAGCTAAAAGTGTTCCAACAAATATTAAGAGTGTATGACCTTTATTCAAAATCTTGCCAGTCAGTGTCGATAAACTCCTACTTAAATGCAGACAAAATAGAAACATTACATGGTACAAAACTTGACAACTTGTACTACTTTGAAACAAAACAACCTGTTTTATTTACTGAGAATCAAAAGAATTAGTAACCAAAACACTATGTTGAATCTATAGTTATAAAGTGCTGTTTTCTGATAGGTATATAAAGTTATAAACTCAGAAAACAGTAAAACACTTAAAGTGTGGGTTAATATGGAAAACAATTTAGATCAAGGAGCAGAAATCTTCTTAGATGATCTCTATTGATAGTTCCCTTTCCCTCTAATTTAGTAGGAAACTATTCTTTGCAGAGAGAAAATGAAAATTGTCATTTCTAATTAACTTTCATCAGTGAGCTGTTTTTGGTTTTGTGCGGGTGAAGAAATCAATCCGAGTTTCATTCTGTTGTTCGTTCCGTCGGCTGAAAAACACATTTCATCGCCCGCCTGTTCCTTTCAACTCGAGCGGCTCCACAATTCACCGCGAACGCTCATCTCCGCCGAGACAGAACAAAACAAATCATCTGCCAGCTAATGTGTTCCCTCCGCCGAGGCCGGTGACTCATCTCTGTTTCTGTCTGCTGTTGTTAAGCAGGTGCAGCCTCCCTCTGTTCCCCTCCCGCCACCCGTCACCCCTCTCTCTCAGCTCGACCCCCGGGCGCTCGAGCAGCTATTAGCATCATCGCTGTGTCTGAGGGGAGGCGAGGCTTCACACACACACACACACACACACACACACACTCACCTCCCTATCTCTTTGTGGATTTCATAGTAATCCGTCAAATGCCTCATCTTCCTCAGAATGCTCCCCTCGTCCTCCACTGGCTCTGCTGCTTCCTTTTGCTCTGCATGAAGCACCAATAGAGATTGTTTTATGCGGTGTGTGTTTGAGTGTAAACACACGGCCAGCCATAGTGACAGATGGTTTCAGACAGTAGTTTAAAATCTGCCCATATGGTGCAGCTTTAGAGGGAAATTTTTCAACCAGTTTTACAAAACTGTAATTACCGTGTAAGCCTAAACCGGGGTGCGTGCATATGTTTTATTTTTTATTGGTGCTGTTGATGTCTACCTGTGTGGACTGTGAGCTCGGCCTTGCAGGAGATTGAGCCGGCCACGTTCTTCGCAGTGCAGGTGAACACTCCTGAGTGTTCGGGCTGAGCGTTCAGGACAACCAGGGAATATTCGGGGTCGTCATACACAAAGGTGAAGTGGCTGCTCTCAGACAGAAGGACTTCATCCTGAAAACACACCAATCCCAAATTCATTTAGCAATAAAATAACGGCACATTTCCCAGAAACTTTCATGCCACATATTTAAACTAAGACCCAACTTGCACAACGTTTCACATGGTGGTGAGCAGGTGCAAACGAGGACGATTTCCTTAACTTTGGGAGATCAGCCGATACTTAGACATGTTTGGTGGAAAAAACATCAGCTTCTCATCTACCTCCACAAAGGTCTGAAAATCAACCACCATCCCTTTGGCTCTGCTGTGAACACTAATGTCCAATCAAAACAAGTTTGTATTGTTTCAAGCATACTGTTCAGCATGTTTCAATAAAATAAAATTTGTAACATTGAAGGTGTATTGCAGGGGTGTCAGACTCATTTTCACTGAGGGCCACATGAGCGTTATGTTGGCCCTCCAAGGGCCAGTTGTAATAAACTTTGACATTTCATGTTTAATTTTGACTAAACCACATGCAACAAAGTCAAGGCCCGCGAGCCAGATGTGGTCACTCCTGTGTTGCCCGCCAGGGGGTACGCGCCCCCCTCAAAAAAAAATAATATTTTTTTCTTACTTAACATGAAAATTGTTTCTTATATCAATGGTAAACTTTATATTTATGATTAAATGCAACAAAATAAATTTAAAAGGTGAAAGATAATAACAATTGTCCTGCCCCTGAGCTGTTGGCTTTAAGTAACTGAGCTGTCTGAAATTTAAATATGAAAGGTCAAAGTTCATTACAACTGGCCCTTCGCTCATGTGGCCCTCGGTGAAAATTAGTTGTTTTAACATGTCCTCTTTTATTATTATAAGTAAAATTAATAAAGTTTTACTCATGGATGAGTTTCTAGTGAGTAGTTAGTATGCATTATGGCAGATTTAGTTTATGGTGGACGCTGTCTTTAAAGCAGCTTATTATCAGACAGCTCAAAAGAGCCAATCTTTTCAAAAAACAGCGCAAATACAACTAGAAAATCAGTGTTTATGCTTGAGACGCTTACTCTTGTGAAACCTACTTTGAGTCTGCAGAGAACCCCTTCTCCAGAAAACACACCTAGTGCAAACATGCAACAAACGGCGAAGTGCGCTGCAAACGCATGAATAATGCAAACTTCAAAACATACAAACACAAAAAGACAAATGCAACAGAAAAACACAAAAAATAGACAGAAGCGAAAACAACCAAACAAACAAAACAAGTGCAAAGGAAAAATGCTGCAAATAACTAAAAAAAAAGAAAGTAATAAACGCTGTAAACTCACGCCACATCATCATGAGCGCACGAAGATGGCTGCAGCTTAGCTTTTCTGTGCTTGCGTAAATAGATGAACAACAGTAACACTGGTGGATAGCAGGCTGCTGTTTGTGCTGCCTTTTTTATTACATAGGAGCAAACCAACCTCATCCTCACTCCAAATGAAGCATGCATTTACCATTTTGGATGTAACTTTTTCATGCTCAAGACTGAGGTGTCTGCAACTTGTGTCATTAAAAGACAAAAATAACAGCTCTGGCTAGTGACCTGGCAGGAAAACTACAGTGGATTTAATGAGCACAACAATATCTGTGTAAACAGAATCAATGATGAAAAAACAATAATGTTTGTAGAGATTGTTCACATGTAAGATCATCTTTTGTTCATAAATGACTGAGCTGTTGGTATTTTGGCTAATTAAAAATAAATGTTTATCCTTATTAGGATCCTGTATTGACTTCTATTCATTTCCAGTCATTTCTGCAGCCTAACTCTGACTCTTACCTAAACCAAGCCACCCCCAGTACACAATTAATCCTAGCCCTAACCTAAACTTAATTCATACCTTAGTTCTAAACCCACAATGGTGTTTCACTATATTAAGACCGGTCTTTGGTCCCCAAGAGGACTACTAGTTCTGACATGGTAGGTGTTTATACCAGAAAAGTTCTTTAAAAAGTAACAAAAACCAGGTAGACACACACACATACAGAGAGACAGACACCAGCAAAAACATCATCACACACCTTTTGCCTTTTGGCAGCAGGTGATTAAAAGAAAAAAAAAGCTGAAGTTTCTGAAGTTTATATTTGTCTAATAGTTTGAGTCAAATACCTTAAACCACAGAATGTCTGGATCTGGTTTCCCTTCCACCACTACAGCCAGATGAGATGTTTGCCCGACATGTACATCCACATCCTCCATGATGCTTTCAAATTTTGGAGCAACTGCAGAAAAACAAAAAAAACAAAAACAGGAAAAATCCCAAATAAATTCAAAGCTTTTCAGACTCAAAGGCTAAATGTATCAGGAAGTCATGCAACAGCTGACCTGCCAGGGTCAGCTGAAGTGTGCAGAGGTCACTGCCAAACTGGTTGCTGGCCGAGACCACCAGCTGACCCACATCTGTGCTCCTGACCCGCTGCAGCCTCAGGGTGTGCTGATCATCGTCGGGCATGCTCATCTCCAATGTTCCTGGTTTGTTGACCAACACCACCCCCCTCCTGAGGGGAACCCAGACAACACGGCCAGTAAATACCTCAAAGTTATACGTGAGTAAAAGTACAAGTCTCTTACCATAAAATTACTTTGGTAAAAGGTGAAGTCTTCTTTAAGAATGATACTTGAGTAAAAGTCTTAAGTACTGACATGTCAGATACCAAAAGTATCAAACATATATTTCTAATATACTTAGGTATTAAAAGTAACATTGAGTAAAAGTGTTAGAATGTCAAAAACAACATTTGTTGTGAGGTGAACTTCCAAAAAAAACATTATTCTAAAGGCCTTAATGACTATAATATTATATTAAAATTATAATGTTGAAAAATTTGGGATGCACTTGTTTACCTAGTTTCCAGCTGTGTCTACAGTATATCAGCCACGGTCATCTTCATACTAGGCTACACATGTCTGCTATGTCCTGTGTGATTTGTGTCATACAGCTGTGTGTCAGGATTGTGTATTTTTATACTTCCTATCCAACCACACAGTTAAATTCACTCTATTCAGGAGGAACAATTTATCTGGATAGTTGTTTTTTTTGTTTTTTTTTAACAATGACAAGCCAGAAAGAAAACATAAATAAATAGGAGTAAATGATTTTCTACTTCCTTACCTTTTTTTAAAATGTAAGGAGTAAAAGTCGTCAGAAAAATAATTATTCAAGTAAAGCATAAATAACCAACATTTCTACGTAAACAAAGTATTTGTACTTTGTTACTTTACTTTAAAGACAGCCAGAGCTTCTGACTAGAAACCAGACTGTTTTTGTATAATTTAGTCCTTTTGTGGCCACAGAGGTCTGTCATTTGAAGACTGGAACAAACCTTTTCCAGGTGACAGCTGCTTGGACATGGTTCAGGGTGATGGTGATGTTTGCTGGCTGGTTTTCTACCATGTAAACAACATCAGGTTTTTCAAAAATAACCGGTGCTTTCCTTAAATATGGCCCTGAAGAAGTTAGGACGAGGAAAAACTCATGAGCTTTTACTCAAATACTTCAGATAAGCAGAAAACGTCTCGTTCGGTTTGCGTACCTCTGTCCAGCAGTTGGACCAGATCAGTGCAGGGTGATGGTTTGCTAAATGTCTTCCCTGTCGACGTTAGGACTCTGAAGGCGTAACGGACTCCTTTGGACAGGGAGGTGATGGTGTAATTAGTCTCCTTTAGATTGGAAACCACAACAGACCACTGGATGGAGCCCAGAGGCTGCTGCTGGACCACATACAGCAAGGAGCTGGAATCTGTGGGAACAAAAAGCTGTCAGACAACCTCATCAACTAAATAAAAATATATAAATGTTCTAGTTTTCAAATCAGAGCTGACAAGATGTGTTATCCCAGAAGACAAAAAAAAAACATTACTGAAATAAGTATCTGGGACATGGATGCCATAAATAGTGTTTGTCATCAGTTAAAACAAGAATAAACTGCAGGAGGAACAAAGTGACAGACTCACCAAATGAAGGGTCGACCCTCTTTGGTAGCTTCCAGCTAAGGGTTATAGTTTTCCCTGTGATGGCCTCGACCACTGGAGGACCATCAGGAGGGTCGGGCACCACGTCTGTTTTGAAATAAATGCAGACATGACTCTGGAAATGTGGCATTTTCTCGCGTACAGCTCCAAACGTCATCTTTACCTGTAACATAGAGATGCGCATAGCAGGCTGATTTGCCCACTTTGTTGGCGATCACAGCCTTGTAGACTCCACCGTGAGCATGACACGCGTTCCGGATCAGCAAGTTGTGGACATCCCTGTCTGAAGAACACATGCAAATATTAATACCAACAAACCAAGAAGGCTTTGCCTTTTTTGTTTGTTTTGTTTTCTTACACTGAGTCATTTTGCGCTCCTCGCTGCTTTCGATGCGTTTGCCGTTGTGGTACCAGGAGATGGTCGGGTACGGCAAGCCTTCCACTTTGCATCTCAGCACCGCCTCCTTCCCTTCGATCACTTCAACATCAGCGAGAGGTTTGACGAAGTCTGGCATGGTCCTCCTCTCCAGTTCGTTTTCCAGAACCTCGGGCTCCTCGGGGATGGATGGCATCTTCTCTAACTTGGCCCTTGGTGAAGAGCAACAAAGTTCAAACAGATTTTTGCTTTGGCTCTACCTTAGGAAGCATATACATACATCACAGGCACAACTTTCATATTAAAGGGAGTTATTATGCAAAATCGACTTTTTCAAGCTTTATTTCATGTTATGTCATTCCCTCATCAAAAACATACCCAGTGTTTTTTTTTTGTTTTTTTGCCACAATAACAAAAAGTATATTTGGGGGAGTCAAGATGGGGCTTTTAAACCCACCAGCTATCAGACATGGTGGTGGTAGCATCATGATGTGGTTAGAATATGGAGAGAGGACTACCACGAAATTCTTCAGCTTGACAGCTAAATTGTTGAAACTTGGATAATGTTGGGTGTTCTAACAGGACAATGATCATATCAGAACTGGATCAGCCCTCCCACAGTCAGCCTTAACCTGATTGAAATTTGTAAACTTTGCTTTAAAGGGCCTGTGACATGCCTTTCCTTCAAATACAAAAGCTCAAAGGAAATATCTTCATATTTAGGAAAATTAGCATAAAACACATGATTTAACCCATTTTTTCACATAACTGGCATATTTTCCTTTGAATTTGGCTCAGCTGAAGTGAAACAGGAAGTGACATCAAAGGGGAACTCGTTAACAAAGAAAACTCTCTGGTCTTTGTTAATTAAAACTATATTATTTGAACTCTGACTCTTCTTTATCTCTCTCTTATAAGGACTAAAATTATCTAAAGAAACATCAGATTCTTCTCTACAGTCTGTGTTGTAGCCGTTGTAGCGATGCTCTGTTTACATGCAGACATTCCCATTTGTCATCACTTCACGTGCAAATATCTCAACAACTGTTCATCTCGGTGGTGTGAAATTGCTTTTGTAATATGTTATCCATGTTATCTTTCCAAAAGGGCAATCACATTTATCACAAAAAGATTTATGTCACAGACACTTTAAAGTCAGGTCTGTGGCAGGAAACCAACCAATATCAATGAGCTTTACCAATTCTGCCAAGAAAAAAAATAGTAGTCAAATATCAGCCTGAAGCTACAAAAAAATAATAAATTATGGTCCAAGTGTGACTGGCTAAGGGATATTTGACCAAATATCTGTACGTGTATATGAATTCTACAGAAAGCCATAGGAAATTCATACTTGTGAATGCATTTCTCACTTATTTTAAGAATCAATGAAGCTGCATGTTGTAAAATCATTTCAACCTGGAAAAAAGAACATCTCAAACAAATCCTTAAGTTTTAAATTAATATGATATTCATGCTGATAGTGAGTGGTGAAATCGTTTAAAGGGTGGTAATATATATTTTTCGGGCACATAGTTCAATTCTACACCACATATCAAGTAACTATGTTACCTTGTTATGAAAATTCTGTATATATCAAAAATAAATTTGACTTCTATTGGTATCTAAACGCCTTGAAATGGGCCTCTGTTTCTTTAAGAACCTCGTGCTGTTTCTGACACTCCCACTTCAGCAGGTCTTTACAACAATGTTTCGGGGGAGGAGTATTCTGTAGGGTGGGAGCTCTGCTGCAACTTAGCTCTAGGGAGGAGCTTTGTACAAATAGGCAGTGCTTTGTAACAGCAAGGGTTTAGACAGCTCCACATGGCTATCAGAAGAAGTTCAAGGATTTCTCAAACATGCTTGGATGAGTCAAAGCAACACTCTGGGTATGTTTTTGATGAGGGAATGACATTATAAGCTCAAATAAGTTGACTTTTCAAAACACCCCACTTTAACACAGTACACTGACGAATGAATGGGACTCCACTTACATGTGGGAAGAAATGGCAGCTCTGGGTTCTTGCACGTACAGCTCAGCAGTACATTCAGCCCTTCCATAAATGTTCTGAGCGATTGCGGTGTAAAAGCCTTCTGTGGCGCTGCTAACGTGGGCGATGACAAGTGAGTGACGCCCCCCCTCCCGGAGGATGTGAACGTTATCGTTCTCCTCCACTCGTGTCTCTGACAGAACATTGCGTGAAATAAATAAATAAATAAAAAAGACCAATGCTTCTTAGGAATCTGGTGTTAAAAGTCTGTTTAGGGTTATTTTTTCGAAACATCCTGGTGTTGTTTCTTACCAAAGTGCATCCACATGAGTCGCGGCGCAGGTGAGCCGCTCACCTTACAGTCGAACCGCGCCGTGCGTCCTTCCATCACTTCCAGGACGTCCAGCTTACGAGTGAACAGAGGCTCCCTGGAAGGCGTGACTCTCAGGACTGCACTTGAAGTCAGCTCTTCTGTAAAGACACAAATCAACATCAATAATTTCTTGTTCTGAAGTCTTTTGAAAATGAAAACTAAACTCACTGCTGTTACTTTGACAAGCTTCAAGTTTCACCTTTGGCGGTGCTCAGCTTGCAAGTGTACGTCCCACTGTCATCCTCGTGGACTGAATTCAGAATTAGGCGGCACCTGTTAGACATCAATGTGTTAAAAAAGTAAAAAA
>JARVGW010000357.1:14080428-14094670 GCA_031762495.1 Anablepsoides rubrolineatus | reverse complement strand
CAAAAATAAACTTGACTTCTCATCATATCTGTTTATAAACACCTTGAAATTGGCCTCTGTCTCTTTAAGAACCTCCTACCACTTGTGTCACGCCCATTTCAGCACAGCATCGCAACAGCCTCATGTTATTTACAACCTGGAGTGTTGTAGGCTCATAGCAAACTTTCTTGTAATAATAATTTTAAAAAACAGTAACGTTGTACAATATTGGTTTCAGAAAATGGCTCAGGATACAACTGAACCTTACTTTTGGACCGGAAAGTTTGTTTTCTGAAGAACCAGAGGAAGTAGACAGACAACGTTTTAGCTGGTAAGATATCTCCCAGGCATCATCACATAATGTTAATAATGTTAAGCTAATTTATTTATTACTAAAATGTGGTGTAAGCCAACTAAAGAACACAGATTGTAATATAAGTTACGATGGTCACCGTAGATTACAGAGAGACCAAACAACCGAACAAAACAACGTGAGGGATTTTCAGCTTACCTGGCCAGACAACAATGGTTTTAGTGTATTTCTGAGTGTTGGAATTGCATTGTCTTTTAGTGATAATCTTGTTATTAGTCCACTGTTATATTCCATTTTCTTCAGATAGTTATCATCCATAAAGTGGCTCGCACAAATATCTACATTTGTTTTTCATCAGAAGGTTACTTTTAAAAATGAAATCAAACCCTTTTTTAAGAACCGTAGCATCATTGGCATCTGAAAATACATTTCCTCAAAGGCATTTTTTAATCCGAAAAGGACAGGACTGAGATGTATTGTGAGTTCAGCAGTAGTTTGCTAGTTGTTGCTGCTGATAGCCTGCAGGAGTCGCGGGGATGGCGTGCTCTGGGATGAGAAAGCTTAGCTTGGAGACACAGCCCAGAGGAGGAGCTAGTCCCAAAAGGTGGTTCTAGGGCCCACCAGCTGTTTTTGCTCTCCTGAATCACTGCCTCAGGACACTACAGGATTTCTCAAACATGCATAAATGAGTCAAAGCAAGACTCTGGGAATGTTTTTGATGAGAGGATAACATTATATCATGATATAAAGCTCAAAAAAGTTGATTTTACATAGTATTGCCCCTAAATCTGTTTATTATTTAATTAAGTAGAAGAAATAGGTTTAAAAAGTAGGCATAAGCTTATTCCAGTCAAGAAAAAATTTGCAGAGTTATTCATGTTTGTTGTACGCACTAATAAACTCTTAGGATAGTCTAGTTTTTGTTTATTTTTGCAGACATATGCAGAAGAAGAACCATTACCTTTGAAGGTTTCGTCGAGCTCGTTCTTCCCAAAAACCACTCCGAGGTCGTGGATGGCACAGGTGTGAAACTGCACCCTGAACACCACGTCTCTGGTCGAGCTCCTGTACTTCTTGTGGTAACACTTCAGCTAATTAACAGGAAAGAGATCAAACAGTGGTTCAGCTCATGTAGTCATTTAACTATTTATTTTTCTTGTGATTCCAAAGTTATCAACACAGAAAGTTCAAAACTTTTTGTTGTTCATCACAGGTGACTCAAGTATGTGTTTGGACCAGGGACTGCACACTGAACACATCAAATAGCTGTGCATCACAGGCAATGTTTCCAGTTGCTGTTGCAGCGTTCTGTGTTGATAACTTCTGACCCACAAAAGATATTGCAACTCTCATAGCAGCAATCCATTTCTGAGACAGTTGTGATCTTTTTTGATATGCTACATGACCCCATTCTCATTGGAAAACTTTGACTTTGATCCAATATGGCAGCTTTCAAGATGGCGACCACGTTCTGGACGTAACATAAAAGATAGACCCCCTCACACATTACCTGCTGGGGTGTTGTGATATTTCATTTTCTCTATCTTTTCTGAAATAAAAGGGTGTCCTGAGGCTTTTGACTTTAGCTTCATTTTGTTTTTTCAAATCTCTTACCAAAATATCTCCTTTCAGAAGCAGTCCAGGTTCAATGGTGATACAGATACTGGTGTTGCTGTCTCCTTGCACATTACTGCCATACAAGACATGAAAAATCTTTAAAATCCATGCACAGATGACTTTATGATGCTTTTCTATGCCCTAGGTTCAAACACAAACCACACTGAACTGGAATAAAAGTTTCCATACTATATTCCTGATGTATAGACTGGTTGCATTGCCTGGTAGATCTTCAGGAAGGGACGGCAACCTGCGAAGTGATGGAAACAAGAGATTTGGGACAAAAAAGGGATAGTGAGTAGGGGTGCAACAACACATGTATCTGTATCGAACCGTTTTGGTTCAATATGCACTATGTGTTGAACAACACAGATTTTTAAAATTTACTTTATCAACTTGTCTTCTGAAGATGCTCTGTGTTGAAGACTCAGTGGATCTGTGTTCGACTACTCCACCTAGGCTGCACTGTCGAGCACAGACCCACTGAGAAACTTGCTGTTTTAGCAACATTTACTTTAAAAACTGTACTTTTGAGGTTAAACAAAAGTTCATAATTAATTTTATTAAATTTCAATTTACGAACGGCATGGAAATTTCTCTTTTTTGTATAAAAAAAAATCAAACCGTGAAACAAAAGTATCAAACTGAACCAAATCTTAAATTTTCTGTATCATTGCACCCCTAGTAATGAGTTTGCTGTGCAGATTTTTTTTCTATAGGGGAAAAACCTTTCAAAAAACACCACCACCCCTGAAAAAAAACAAACAAACCTCCTTTGGATTCAAAGTTGGGTATGCCGTGCATGATGACATGATGCAGGAAGAGAGGTTTATTATTGATTTTGATGTGCCCGGACAGGAGGCCGTTAAAGTATCGGACATATCTGTGGTCAAGAAAAAAGAGCTCATTTTTAAATTTAATACACACAAACCAAATACATTTCATATTTGTAACAGTAATTCTAAAGGATTTTTGCCACAAAAAAAAAACTAATAACACTTACATATAATAATCTTGGACAAATACTTTTGTTCCATTATTTTATTTAAAAATAAACATATGTTCCTAAATAAACTGCATTTTTGTAAGGGATGACTAAGAAATGTTCTATTTCTTTAGCAGAAGATGTCATTAAAGCAACAACATCACACAAATCAGTGGCAGCTATAATCTGATACCAAAAGGAAAAAAAAAACAGCAACAGTTTAAAAGTTATTTTAGTTAGAAGTGACAGAGTCATGGTCCAGACCAGGGTTGGCAACTGCCGGCTGGCTCCTTCCATCATTTAAGCTGCCCAGACATTTTGGAGAGGTGTTTTTTTTTGTGTAAAAATGATTAACAACTTACATATTACTTATAGATTATTCAGTTTAAATCTGAACAGACTGACGATCTATTGGCTATTAGAAACGCAGCCAAAACCAAAATAAGTTTTTGTTGTCTTAAAATAACTCCATTATCCAATATTTCATAATGATGAATGCAATCTATGTTTTAGAAACCTTTCAACTGCCACCAGTTTTGCATTAAGTCGTTATTTAAATGAAATCCTACGACTAGAAGCATACAGTAAATACCAACGTGTCTCTTCCCTGGACGCCCAGAAAATGTTGTATCCTTTACATTGTAAACCAGTATACACTTCCATGTAAACACATGTGCAATGCAAAGCTGGTGTAAATGGTTTAGTAAACAGGAGCTAAAATAAAACATTTTGGCCAAAATAAGTTCCTCAGTAAATACACTTTTTCTGTTGGGGCTGTTACCTTATGCAATATATTCCTAATCTTTGAATAAACATAATGGGATTTCCACAGTATATACTTCACCTTTTACATGTCCTGTTCTGGTAAATTTTCTAAATAAGTTTGGAACAGAAAATGGTAAATACTGGAAGTGAGGTAATAAATATTTTACCTTATCTGTGATGGTTGACCAACAGGAAGAGCTTTGTCCTCATAGAAACGCCTCATGGCAAACCTGTCTAACGCCTGGTCAGCACTGCATGAAATACAATTTAAATATTAGCACGGATCAAACCATATATAAAAATGGTTACAATGTATTAGTAAAAATATATATTTCCACCCTCACAGATTTCCCAAATCACACTAATCTCCCCAAGCCTTCATCATTTTGAAAGTAGCTGTAAGTCCTTCAGGCTTTTCCTCCATCCTTAACATCTGGTTGCATTAAAGAATGATGATATTTTCTGACTACTTTTTCTCTCACTGAGCCAGAAAAATAAACCGGCCAGGGTAGAGTGTTAAGCTAAAACACCACATCAGTGTTTCATTTTCAGCAGACTTCAAGGCCTCACTTTGATGAATTTCTTCTCCTGTCCTTACACGACCCAGTCAGGAGGAGATCTAAAGGATAAAAGTGCTTAAACACCTTTTTTTTATTATTCTGACAACCAGAACTCTGCTGAGAAGCGCTGCGTAAACCATGCTCTGGCAATTACAGAAAAAAAAACATAATCTAGGTACATTGAACGTGTCCACATAAGATCACATGTTTGATACCTCGCAGAGATGTTGCTGTAGTGCATGTACGCAGCCACCACCACGCCTGTTCGCCCTCGATTACCCTGAAACAAAGAAGAGGAACCAAGACTCAAAAACTACAAAACGATGTGAAGACCGGCAGTTTGCAGCAGAGTGTGAAGCAACCGGGATGAGGATCAGTCAAATTTGAGGACATGGTCCTCAGTCAGAAAAGAGTGAATTGCTCTCTCTGGGTTGGGGGTGAGGTTCCACCATTAAGTGGAGGAATTCAAATCTCTGGAGGTTTTGTTTACGAGTGAGGGAAACATGGAGCTATGAGATTCATAGATGGATCAGTGCATCTTCTGCATAATTGTAGACTCTGTACCGGTCTGTAATGGTGAAGAAGGAGCTGAACTGTAAGGCAGTCGATGTTCAATCTTCCTCCCCTTACCTATGGCCACAAACTTTGGGTAGTGACCGAAAGAAACAAGGTGGCAGATCCAGACAATTGAAATTCTCCACAGGGTAGCTGGACTCTCCTTTAGAGATAAGGTGACAAGTTCAGTTATCCGGACTCTGAGTAGAGCCAGAGACCCAGAGTAGCTCCTCCACATCGAGAGGAGTCAGTTGAGTAGGTTCAGACATCTGGTAAGGAAGCTCCTATGGCACATACCTAGGAAGGTCCTTCAAGCATGTCCCATGGAGAGGAGACTCCGGGGAAGACCCAGGACATGCTGGAGAAATTATGTCTCCTGTCTGGCCTGGGAATGCCTTGAAAGCCTCCTAGAAGAGCTGGAAGAGATGGATGTGGGAAAAGAGGTCTGGGCCTCCGTGCTCAAGCTGCTGCCCTCAAGACCCAATTTTGGAACAAGAGGACGATGGATGGATGGATGGATGGATGGATGGATGGATGGATGGGCCTGTATTTATGATATGTATTGGGGAACTAACAAATGACAAAAGCCTATTTACATAAATTGTACTGCATATAAATCTTAAACAAATATTTGTTGGCCAAAACTCAAACAAGAAAACTGGCTAAAGACCACACTCATTGAGATTGGCAACTATGAAACCCTAATTGGTCAGCCTTTACGACAGAGATATTCTTACCTTGTTGTGGAGTACCACCACATTGCGCTGGTCTCCGCTGAGCCATGTGTCGATGGCCTTGCACATGCTGCAGATCTTATCCAGCGCTGGAGCGTGGTGATCTGGCCAGCCAAACTCTAGAACCTGACAAGGATTATTATAAATATTTAGTCTTTTCAATAATAATACTCACCTAGCAACCATGTTTCTTTTTCTCTGGTATCATGAAACAAAAACACAGCTGCTGAGCTGTTTGTACCTTGGGGTTTAGCTTTGATAAATCACTCCTCCGCTCGCTGAGGTTGAGCATCTGAAAGCAGAGAACAAACATCAACTGGCTGGAGTAGCATGAATCACTTTAAAGACCATGACATCGAAGTCTGGTGATTCTAACGCTTGATGTTTCTCACCAGATATTGTTCGGCATGCTTCGACCTCAGCATAGTTGCCACCTCCTTGAGGTTGTTGGTGTAGCTGCGCTCCTCGGCCCCAGCGGGGAACGACAGAGAGATGATTCTCTCCGTGATGTAAACCAGATCCACCTCATAGCTCTCCTCCATGGCCTGAACCACGCTCTGACTTCTGAAGAGTCAGCAGGAAGAGACATTTTGTCTTGAACTTTTCCACCAGTCAAACCTCAACCACATAAATTAAATGTTTTTTAAGAAAAATATTTAGAAGGCTCTAGCCTTCTTGATAAAAACAAATAGACTGTGGATGGACATGTCATTCAGCTGTTAATGGATGACAAACTAGACAAGACAAAATGGTGAGTTTAATTATAAACTGCCAAATTCCTATGTAAAATACTTTTTTGTTCATTTATACTTCCATTATCAATCAGTGTTCTTGCGTGACGAAACTTGCGTAACTTCCGTCTGTCATTTCCCATTGTCTCGTACATTGCCCTCAGTCAGAACTTAGTTTTGCAGACCCATGCATTTTGCGGTGTGTGATTGGTCAGAACTTTGTGAGCGTGTTTGTTTATGTGGAGCAGCTTGTGCTTCTACATATCTGCTCCCAGAAGCCAGTTGTTAAATTAGCAAAATGGACAGCTTTGAGGGGCGCCTGGTTCTATTGAGCATGTGAATATGTAACCCTTGCCCACATGCACATTTAATAAGAAAGAATTGGAGTTTTTCCTCCTCAAAATCCTCTTACAACCACACACGGTTCTTAAAACATCACCACATAAAAACCCAATTATCTATCCTGCTATCACTGTTGTGTTTATATGCTTCGCTACGTGCGACGCATGCTAAATTGGGAGTGCTGTAGCAGAGATTTTGACGATTTATCTCCTGTGTCTTCAACCCGACTATGAACACTATAAAACAAAAGATGTCCAAAATGACATAATCACTGATCTGCTGTCTCATGTCTTGTTGAAGTATAAACCAGGCTTAAGAATCTCAAATCAAAGACAGGATAATCAAATCACAATTACCAGCTATGGTCACTCCAATCTTATTTTAGTCTTTGTTATCTGGTGTGATTCCTACAGCAGCTGGGAGAATATTTATAAAACCCTCAGATTTCTCTCAGGAGAAGATTGCAATCACCCACTTGATCAAATCTAAACTCCATTTGCTCAGCCATATGGTTCTTGGAAAGGCGAATATTTACATTCCTTCCCTGACTGTTGACGTGACCTCCACAGATGTTCTGCAGCTTGTTTCGCTCATCTAATAGCGATCAGGTTTGTTGACTGGTACACGAGTAACTCATTTAATTTCAAATTAAACTTGAACAATTTTCTAGTGAGTTGTGTTTATTCTACATGGGAAAACAGGCTGTTAGTTAGTGTCAAGTCAACCTTACCTTGACTGCTTTCGTCTTATCTCCACACTTTTGCAGGACCTTGTAGATCCCTGACACATAAAGAGAAGAAGGGGAAAAAATATTAATAATAAACTTGATCTGTGAACAGGGATTTTGTACAGTTTGACATGGTTTGTTGAGGAAAAGTCAGATCACAGAAGCAAAACAGTTTTTGGAGAGAAAGTGAAAGTAGTAAAAGTAAAAAATACATTTGAGAAAAAGGAAAACCAATTAACATACATTGAGTAAAAAAAGTAAAAAGGAGAAGTTTAAGAATTATAAATATTTGAAATTAGAAAATGTAAAAAAAAGAGAAACCGTAATGAAAACAATAAACAGAAAATTTACAGAATGATAATACCGCACATTTCTTTGAAAAGAGATTCCTGACTTCAACAAAATTTAATCATGAATTCTTTTTTTGATCTCAATAGCTTTTAATTTTTAGTCTAATTAATTTAATTATGTTTTATTTTACAAAATATCCACTAAACCCACTTTTCAAATAAAAAACGTAAAAAGTAATAAATTTAAGTAATCACATAGTTGGAAAATTGATAATAAAAACATTTAAACAAAATGTAATAACTGAATCTAATATAAACTCGATTAAAAATAAGCATGGACAAATAAATCAGGGACAGTAGAAAATAATACATGAATTAAATTTATTACCAATAGCTTCTGAACAATAATACTTTCAGGCACTGCTACCAAATGGGTTGTAATTTATTCAGCCTGTTAGGTGCTACCGTTGTCAGCTTTAGGAGAAAAAAAAAAACATTTTCCAAAAACATGAATCCCTCATTCCCTACCAAAAAAGTTCAAAGCAACAACTGGATTTATAACTGTTTGGCTTTTCACCTGGGAAAAAAAGCCAGTGTTCATTTTTTATTTTTACTGTTAAGAAGTTTAACTATGAGGCTGCAACACTCAAGGTTAAACACACAGAGTGAAGCTAAAGCAATACCCCCCTCTGCCCCCCCCCACCCCACCCCCCCAGGAGCCTAAATGGGAGGCATAATTCTCAGCAACCTGACAGAAACCAGATGCCCGACCACTCCCGAAGAATGTTAGCAAAATAAAACCCCTGTTCACATGAGAGGCTGTGGTAGAGTGGTTAGAGGAGTCGTCCTGGAACCAGAAGGTCACTGGTTCGATCCCCCTGTCTCAGTTGTTGTGTCCTTGGGCAAGATATTTAACCCAAATGCCTCTGATGTGTGTCCCATCAGTGTATGAATGTGATTGGCACTGATTAGTCTCCATAGATAATTGTACATGTTAGCTTTGTAGAAACATAATAGAGTGCTGTGTGAATGGGTAAATGAGGACACAGACTGTAGTGTGAAGCGCTTTGAGTATCCTGGTTGGGTAGAAAGGTGCTATATAAGTACAGTCCATTTACCATATAAGTACAGTCCATTTACCATGAGGCCTCTACATCACAGGAGCAACTGCTGACTCATGCTAACATAAATGATGTTAATCTAGAACAATCTACATTGAACTTTTGAAAAGGGGTCCTTTGGAAAAAATGATAAACAATGAATCTTTCTGCTGCTGATAGCAGTTTAAAAGAACAGACAAACTAATGATGAGCTAATGGCCAATATGAGAAGGGCCAAGAACAAATTGTATTACTGATGTTTTAAAACAGCTACAATTTCAAAATGTTGACTTCAGCTCATGTTACAGTAATGCTGTCATTTTCTCTCTAATTCAATGTTTCTGTGGTTACATGCAATTGCTAAGACCACCAGCAGCCTTAGCAATTTCTGTGCAATCTAAGGAAACTGCCAGCAGAGGACCTGTTTTCAAATAAAACTTAACATACTTAAAATTTCTGAACAGTTATGCAAACAATATTACCTAACTCTTTACACTGCCATCAGTTTCACATTACATGGTGGTTTTTAGCAGAAATATCACGATAATCTTGATAAAAGTGCCCCCAAGCTGAACAAGAAGTAAAACAGCCAGCTGCCACTGCTTTTAGCGCTTAATTAAACAATCATAAATTCCATGTAAGTATATGTGTAATCTGTAAGTATATGTGTAATCTGTAAGTATATGTGTAATCTGTAAGTATATGTGTAATCTGAAACTGACAGCTGTGTAAAGCTCTATAAAACACATGTAATATTAAAATGCTGTTAGCTCAACAAGGTAAGATATTATTTGTTAGCGTTTTAAAAATATCAAAATGTCAGAGATATATCTTTAAGATATTTTACTGTTATATTCGAAGAGAAATATTTTATTAAAGGCCAAGCATTTCTTGAAAGAAAGCATATCAACTGACACCATTCATAACAACGTCTGAAACCACGAGTCAAACTCAAGGCCCGCAGGCCATATTTGGCTAACCTCTGTCCGGTCCGTCAATGAGGTATAAGGTAGAGTTTAGAGAGGGCCTAGAAAATCCAACGGAACATAGCCTACAGTAAACTTTAAGGGTTTTTGTGTTTAAACCACCATAGTTGTGTGCTTCGATTCACTTCTCCACCTTTCTCCTTTCCTTAGCTTAGAGCATAATAAGTAAATTAACACAATTTAAGATTGTGCATTCTCGTTTAGTTTTCTCTCAGTGTTGTATGTATTGTAGGTTTATTAAAAATACGGCATGGAAACCCGCCATGATCATCAAGCGCATAATTTCAGCTCAATCCCAGGTCAGGTTTGGGTCAGGCTTAGACTATAAATCTAAACTCTAGTATGAGGATATATGAGTATATGAGTATGAGTATGAGTATATACTGTATCTCATTATGCTGATGGTCCTTGTTTGCATGTGAACAAACAGTTTTTATTGTCATCATTGAACCTGTTTGTCCACCATGTGAGGATAGTGCTCATAACGCTGAGTTTACCTGTAACTCCTCAGACTGAAGAGGTCTCTTGGAGAAGAGACGAAACGCTGTCCAACAAAGAACTCGTCAAGAGGACCCATTCAAACCTTTTTTTTAGATAGCTTAGACAGAGTTTTACTAAAACCTGTCCTCTGGTTTATGAGAAATTTTACTAAAGACAAACTAACACACACTGACAGGCAAAAACATTAGGGTCTTCAACAGCAGGGGAGAATAATGACAGCTTTCTTGACTTGCTGTAAGGTGAATAAACCACCTTTGAATGGAGACGTCCAGAAAATAGACTATGAATTTCAGAGTAACTTTCTGCTGATTGATCTAGAACCAAAACCTTGGATTGTAAATCCTTAGAGCATCTAGCAAATCAAAACTCTTTGATGACAAAATTCCCCTGTTCGTCTTCACTTAAACTGCAATTATGTAATAAGCTGTCTTGTTTGTCCTCCTTACTTCACTCTCCCACCATGTGATCTCCTCCACATGTCAGTATCTCTCATCATATCTGACAGCTATTCCTTCATTCCTTCCTTTCTTCTCTCCTCCTAAATGCACGTCTAATCTAAATTACCCCTCGTCATAAAAAAGTAGATAAATGCACAGAATTTCTTGTAAAAAACAATGTTTTTATGTGTCTGACAACTATTATTCTTTTACAGCATCTGGAATCTACTTAAAAACGGAGATTAAAAAAATGCCAATTGATTGACCAACAGGCCTCCCACAAACTCAATTATGGTCATAACAGAGCATTTCAGCTGAAAACCACTGCAGAGGTTTCATGTATGGACTAACCAAAGAAACATTCCACCGTCCTCCATCCAAACACTACTACTAGACGCTCAAACATGACTGGAAATCCCCTTGTGAATGAAATACTAAAGAATAGGATGAATCAACAAGAAAATCCAAGAAAAAGTTAAGAATCTACACTAATTTCCTGTAAATAAATATCATGATATGATTAAAAAGTACTATTTTAGAGGCAGCAATTTGAGATTTAGAGTTGAACAAAATGATTTTTTAGCTAAGGATGTATCTAACTCAAATGTTTTTTGGGGACTCAATTTAGACACCATTATGATATTGTCACATTTGTTGCAGAGAGGGAAAAAAAACTATCTATCAAGACAAGAGATAATGTTTCTGGTAACACCCAATTTACCTTTTAATAAATCTGTTTTTCACCAGCTGTGGTAAGAGTTTTGAAAAATCTTAATTTAGCTTCTTTTTTTTAAGCTTTTTAGCTAACACATTCACAAAAAGATGGATAGGCTACTTGGGACAAGACACAGGGAGCGACACAGACAGCGATTAACGGCTGTCATTGCAACCAGGGTGAAACCCAACACACAGGACGAGAGAGTGACGGCAGTATTGTGAATCGTGCTCTCAGGTCACTTGTCTTCATGAAATTTGATTGGTTCTTCTACTGCTTCTTGTAAAGTTTATTGGTGGTTCACCAAAAAATGAAAATAAAAAAATTGAAAAGCATTACGGACGTGTAAACTAAACAAATCTTGAGATGCTAATGATACTGAAAAACAAACGCAAGCCAAGATACGATTTTATGAGGAAAAACTTACAGGACAACATCTTTTTTTTTAGTAATCACTTTGTGAAGTGTCATTTAAAATTGGAAAGTTTGACAGAGCTAAAATGTTGAAAGTGGTAGCCAACTGCAGTGTGTAGCATACTCTAATCTCATTGGTCAGTCGATGAAACCCTCAATGATTGGTTGTAACGCCATGCGACAGTGACAAAAGTTGAAAATCTTTCAGCTTTCAACGCGTCGCAAATTTTAAAAATCTGTTTTGTTTGATACAAGTGTGTTCTGCATCTAAAGCACTAGATTACCTGTACGAGCGCAAAATTTCAATGCAAGATTTTCGCCGGTCGCTTGGCTGCAGGAGGGCGAGCGATTGTTGTCTCATCGCACAAATTCCATAGGAAATGAATGGAGAGAGAGACGTCACCTTCTGTGTGTTCTGCCCATAAGAAACAGCTGAAAGAGCATTTTGCTTCTAATAAGAATAACGGGTTATAGTTCATCAATAGGACTGAGTATTAAAAGAGTAGTTTAGAGAGGCTGAATCTCTCAGAAGTAAAGATGGGCAGAAAAAAATTGCTTAAACAGTTTTGGAAAATGTTCTGAATAGTGTTCCTTAATCAAAAATTGAGAGCACTTTTAACATCCCATCATCTACAGGTCCTAATATCATCAAAATGTTTCAAGAATCTGTAGAAAGCTCTGAGCTCAGAGGCTGAGCGTCAGTATTGGATGCTTATGATCTTTGGGCCCTCAGAGGACAGTGCATTAAAAACAGGTCTGATTCTGTTATCACTGTATGTGCTCAGAAACACTTCCACAAATTATTTTCCATAAACACAGTTCACCATACAATTCACCAAACTGGTTAAACCTCTACTAAATAAAGAAGAAGTCAGTTACAAACATGCTGCTGTTTTCTCTTAACCAAAGCTAATTTATAATAAACTATAAAAAACTGCTTTGTAGTCAAACAAATCAAAATAGATTTTTTTAGTGCAACCATATATTGACCATATATTCTCCAAACTAAAGCGAGGGACCATCCAGTCTGTTATCAGCCCACAGTTCAAAAATCTGCCACTCTGATGGTTTTGGGGTGCATTAGTGCTTACAGCTTAAGCACCTGGAAAAGTACCATCTGTGAATATTTTAAAACAGCATATGATCCTATTCAGCAAAAGAATCTGGCAAAGAAAACCTAGGATTGACCAGAATGAGGCTACAATCCCCTCCAAAATGTCCAGCAACTGGTCTCAGTCCCTAGATGTTTACAAATCATTGATTTTCAAAATATATTTTATCAACTTGTTTTCTAAAGATGCTCTGTGTTGAAGGATCAGTGGATCTGAGTTTGACTACTCCACCTAGGCTGCATTGTTGAGCGCAGATCCACTGAGAAACTTGCTTTTTCAGCAAAAATTAACTTAAAAACTGTACTTTTGGGGTTAAACAAATATTCATAATTAATTTTAATAAATTACCATTTAAAAAGGGCATGAGCATTTCTCTTTTTTGTATCAAAAAAATATCAAACCGTGAGACTACAATATTGAACTGAACCGAATCGTGAATTTTCTGTATCGTTGCATATACTAGTACTGGGCACGTGAACTCGTTATTATCGCGTCAACGCAGCCGACAATTAACTGCGAGAATTTTTTGTAAGTGTGTTAATGCAGTTTCTTCATATTTCTCCATCTGATCTCTGTTCTCTGGGCTGCCGGTGAAGACGCACACAGACACACACAAACCCAGCGGTTGCTGAGGGGAGGCGGGATCTTGATCACTATTCGCTTTAGACAGCCTTCATTGTACGTCTCATCCAATGAGAGCTTTTGTTGTTGAGCCGCTCACATGAACCTGAACTGCAGCTCAGGGAAACATGCCTGAAGCTGCTGGATTCTTCAGGGCATTTTTATTTTAAAACTTTTCCCAACAGTGGGCTTGGAGGAAGTAAAGTTATCTGTAAGCTGCAACGCTAAACTGTCTCACCACCGGAGCAGTTCAAGCCCTGTTTAAAACCAGGGTAAACAAACAGAGGGAGGTTCTGCTGAGCAGCGTGTGAGAAAAAGGAAAAAGTAAGACTGGCTTGATTTCCCTTATTTGTTTAAAGTTTTAAAAAATGCATTGCCCCTTTTTATATAAAACACTATTGAAAATTCTCTATACACAGTTAAATTTTGTGCAGAACAATGAAATTTTTTGTCATTCCAAAAAGTATTATGAGGAATGAAAGATAGATGAGGCCCCTGTTGTCAGAATAAATACATTAAAAATAAGAAGTTAAAATAAAATATCAAAAGAAAAAATGTACATAATGTATCACACATGTATTGCGACATACAAACCTACACATTCAGCCATAGAGAGATTAATCTAGATTAATCGCAAAGATATCTTGAGATTAATTAAAATTTTTAATCTATGCCCAGCACTAATACAGTGGGGAAAATAAGTATTTAGTCAGTCACCAATTGTGCAAGTTCTCCCACTTAAAAAGATGAGAGAGGCC
>JARVGW010000357.1:13889747-13900700 GCA_031762495.1 Anablepsoides rubrolineatus | reverse complement strand
TTCTGTCTTCTTTTGAATGGGTGTTCTGAAATGTAATTTCATTGTGCTCTGTACGATGACAATAAAGGCTTTATCTAAAGCAAAAATGTCCCACAGTTTATGTTTAAAGTAGGTGTTAGGATAGATGCTCAGCTGCTCCCACTTATGATTTAGCTAAACATTTGTAAAGTTGTGTTAGCTGTAACGGCCATATTGAGTTGGGTTGAGTCCAAAGGTTAGAGATAATCTATAACCTGATAAGCATTTTGAGAAAGACTTGTTTCATAAGACTAAAAAACAATGAAAAATTTTATTTGGCTGATCGATATTCTAGACTGGATGAAGATTTAGCCTTTTTTTCTAGACTTGGTTCTATCTGATAAGGTACTTTCTGGTGAAAACTACCTGCCTGAAAATTTCCCTTTAAATCAGCTGCAGATGTACATCCATTGATTACTTTAAAATTCATCCAATAATTCATTAGACATTTTACTTACAGTTGATGCCAATAGGTAATGGTTAAGAGATGCACAAGAATGCAAACCAACACAAGGAGCTTAAAAAGCCCTAAAATGTTTAATAGTCACATGAAACTAGAGAAGAAATGGAGCTGGTATAGGATCAAAGATTAAAAAATTGAGAAGCTAAAGAAAATCCAGATAGGGCATGGCAGCACAATGCCAGACTAGCAGACAAGTAAAGAATAAGAGATTAAATAGACTGGGGCCGATAAATAAAGTGGAGACCTCTAACAGGTATAAGTGGGTGGGGCGGATCCTCAAAGTGAAAGTTGAACATGAAAAAGTCCTGAGAATGACTGTAAAACACACAGAGGCACAAGAAAGAAACTGAATGCAAAGACACAAAACACTGAAAAAAACACAGATTATGACGAGATTAGTGATTATTTAGCACTCAGAGTATGAGTATAAGTCAGTCTCAGCTACTACCACGCAAAATTTTAGCTGCACTAAAGCAATTTTTGTGTTTTCCAAGTTCCACTTTTCTGTGGTGGCCATTTTAAATCAAGGTAACTCCAAACCCTTGAAACATGGACATGAATGTTATCACTCAGACGGTGAAGGCGATAATAATAAATATTTTTATTTTTTCTAAATTTCATTTGGTCTGGCCTGAACTGAAGTGATCTTATCTTGGCTAATCCCCATCAGTGGTTAGTCTGCAAAGAAGCTCATCTGAAGAGGCGTTTACTGAACTGTGAGGGTCAATATGTGGTGAGGCAGTAATCCTGCAGATGAAATGAATTTTAGTCATTCTGAATCTGCAACTACTTACAAATCACTTTGGAAAATAAGGGACACCATTTTTTAGATGAACGTTTTAGTCATTTTTGTGAGAGAGTTGTTTTAGAAACCTGGAAAGCAATATAAAATAGGTGTTTGTATAGATAGCCGTTAGCCTAGCCACGTGCCTCTTTCTCCATTCATTTTGACTGATGTCATGAGTTAGAGTTAGTACTATTAATAATTATGTAACAGAACATCCATTCAAAAAGGACCAGACCATCCTTTTATGCTTTATTAGGGATGGGGTGAGGGTGTTGGGTGTTTAGTTCATCTCATGCAAAGTAATCTGTTATGTTGGACTGAAATGTAAAATAAGTAAATAAGCTCAACAAATGTAGGCATAAATCTTTGCCTCATTGTGAATTTGGCCTAAAATCACAAGTAAATCCAATCCAGCACATTAAGATAATAAGTACAAACACATGGACATTGTATCATCCACCCCCCACTGGTAAATTATCACACCTGACAGTCTCTGAATAACATTTGCGAAGATTCCCCAGGAGGATTGTTTTCCAACACACCACCCCCCCCTTTTCATTGAATTCAGCCTCAAACCCATGAATCCAGTGCGCGCTAAGCCTTAACACCGATTGCTGATGCGGTGGGCGTGCTGTCAATATCGGCCCATTCACTGTGAGTGAGCAAATCTCTCCTTGACATGGCCAGCCATGCAAGTAATAGCTAGGATTAAGATAGGAAAGTACACACATGAATATACAAAACAGAGTTGAGGCGCGGGCGGATCTAAGGCAGCAAAGCCCAGGGAAATGACTTTAGGCCCCTCAGATGTGAATAGAAACAAGATTGACTGGAAGCTCGGACATGAAAAGACTCATTCACTGTCAGCGACCCCTGATGACAAGTGACGCGCTTCGGCCCGCCAGTCCGTCAGAGTAATTTAACCCATTGTACAATTATCATGCAAAGGAGCCCCGAGGCACTTCGATGATGTGCTGTCGCGGAGAAGTGTTTGTGTATCTCTGTTTCTTCCACTTTCAGTGTCTTCTGCTTTCCTCCAAACAAGGTCAACTGCTTCATCACGGCTGCAGTTGCCATAGCGCCCATTGAAGAGCTTCGTTACTTCTCCTGTCCTTTCTCCATTTGTCTTTGTGCCTTTTCTTGCTAAAGACTGAGTTCTTCTTGTCATCCGTGTGTGTGGGCATTAATAGGGTATACACGTGATGAGATGTACCACTATCAAATAAACCGGAGAAAGCTCTGTTTCCAAACTTTTTCTTATTTCGCTGACTGGAGTGGTTAGGGTTAGGGTGGGCTTCCTAATGCATAGTTCATTTGGTGTAGTGTGGTCAGCTCTCACAAAGCGTACCCCCTAACCCACCCTTTTTGACAGATGTGAAATTATCTAACATGTAGAAGAGAAGATTACGGGATAAATCTTGTGCCAGCAGGAATTGAATTTGAATTGTTCAGATTAAATCTGAATGTGCATAATTAGAAATTGAATGCATTGGTTTGAAAATGCATTTTACTAAATTGAAACTGAATTTAATGGTTTAAAATTGAATTGAAAATTTTGTATCTGAATTAATTTGTTTTGAAACTGTATTTTGGTTTATTAAAAATTCAGTTTGACTACTTTCACTTTGAGTTCCAAAATTCATATTTTTGTGTCACACATCCTGGTCCTTGAGAAAGCCAGCCAGAGTAATCAAACACAGATCCATAGATTTAAGTTTCACTTTGGTGAAGTTTCTCTTCTGTAATGTAACAGAGTTGATGCAATCCACCATAAAAGTGACAAAAATAGACAAAGTTATTTTATTGCAGTGATTCATTTTATCTATAGAACACATTGCATTTACATCCTTTCATGGATCAGTCAGCAGAAGCATCTGATCAATATGTGATCCATGATGTGATGTAAATGGTGAAATTAATCACTGCAATAAAATAAATTTGTCTGTTTTTGTCAGTTTTACGGTGGATTGCATCAATTCTGTTACATACAGAAGGGAAACTTCACCAAAGTGAAACATAAAATTGTGGATCTGTGTTTGATTACTCTGGCTGGCTTTCGCAAGGACCAGGATGTGTGACACAAAAATATGAATTATGGAACTGAAAGTGAAAGTAGTCAAACTGAATATTTTAATAAACCAAAATACAGTTTCAAAGAAATTAATTCAAATTCAAAACTTTAAATTCTGTTTCAAACCATTAAATTCAGCTTCAATTTAAAGAAATTCATTTTTAAACCAATGCATTCAATTTCAAATTATGCACATTCAGATTTAATCTGAGCAGTTCAAATTCAATTCCTGCTGGCACAAGATTTATCTGATAGAAGATACAGGCTTAGGAGGACGTGATGGGGATTATGTCCCGCTTGTTTTACTTTTTGACTTTTTTTCTCTCTGGCTGATTGCAGGAGTTGCAAATGCGAATGATTTGTGTGTGTGTGTGTGTGTGTGTGTGGGGTTCCAGCATCGTCGCCTAATTGGCACTTAACAGCTGCCCTTCATGGCCTCCTTGCTGGCTCACTTTTCTCCTGGCATAGGAAGCAGCAGTGCCGCATCAAACATCACCCAGAGGGCACTTTCGCCTGCTACCCTCTGCTCCACCCCCTCACCCCACCCCCTTCCCTCGCAGCTATCTGGTGCGGGGAAGGAGTTTGCACCCCCAGACAGCCCCGAGTGCTCATTATTGCTCTTCTAAGTTGCTCTGAAATCCACCGCTCGTCCTCATCACCCGTCTCCACCTCCCCTCTTTTCTCCCCTGGTTTCTCCTCACCACCGCTCCCACCGCACCCTTTTACCAAAGCAGGAGCAGCATGAGGAAGATGTCAGGATATTGAGGTTGCTCTGCATCCAGGCTCCAAGCCAAAAGAGACAGTGCATACGCCAGACATATGGCCACGCTTTCTAAATCTTATCTTCATTTAATCAGGCCCATCAATCAGAAGAAAATTTCCTGTTTTTTATTTTTTTCTAGTGGAGATTGGTGATGGGAAAAAAGAAAAAAACCAGGACAGACGCTCTGGAAACAAATCATATGGTTTTATGTCCTTAAAGGACAAAGGTTATGATAATAAAGTCAAGCAATTTGAGCTGGTAGGAAAAAGCTGCAGATTTGTGTAAATGTTCAAACACATCAGGGCATGTGGATGTCATATTACACCAAATGAGGGAAAATGAAGCAAAGCGCAGACACTCAAGGTCCCTCGGTTGCAGGAGAGTAATGGCTACGGAGGCCAGCTGGGAAGTGTTTTGCTGCAAACATCAGGCGCTGTTTTCCATGCAAATGAACTTGTTTCCCCCTTGAAAAAAAACGGATGGTGGAAATTTGTGAAAACGGCACAAATAGAGTCAGTCCTTAGGCATAAAAGTAATTTAAATACACACACCAAGCCCCCCCCCCCCCTCCCAAAAAGAAAAAGAAAAAGACGAGAGAAAGTCTTGGGTTGATCCAAAATGATGCTGCCAGGTTTCTGATCAAAGTTGGGAGGAGAGATCGCACCTTCTGTGTTTGTCTTTTACTTTTCTGTCCTCTCAAATCCCAGCCGGATCAAGCAGATGGTCGATCATCCTGGTTCTGGTTCTGCCGGAGGTTTTTTTCATTTCACTGTCACTAACAATGCTGCTCAGGGTGGAGGAGCTGGAGGATCTTTTAGCTTTTTTGGATAGAAAACTTTTACTAATTGACATTTAATAATGTATTGAATAAGTACCTCATACTACAATAAGAATGAATTGTCAGTAATAGGTTTTAAATCTGAATCTACAGCTACGTTCATGCAATTCAAATCTGATTTATTTACCTCTCTATGCGACCCATATTGGGTTTTTTCATGACAGTCTGAACGTAAATTGTTTTTTAAATCCAACCCTGGCCTTTTCAGTATGTGGTATTAAATCAGATACATATCTGATGTTTTTATAAAGCGACCTCAGTCTCAATGTTCATGTCCCATTTCATTCGACTTTTATGTCACTGAGGTGGGAGTATACAAATCAATCCAAGTAGCAATAATGAGGCAGGTTCAAATGTAAACACTGGGCAAACAAGCATAACAGATAATTAATTGGCTCTGATTGCACATCTTCAGAATCCATCCATTCGTGCTCACGTGTATCACATGTATTTACTTGTGTGAATAGGGTGATAAGTGTGACGTCACGTCGACTTTTGCGGGTCACATCAGTGCGGTGGAGAGTTCACACTGGAGTGTGATGGAGGTGGCATTTAAAACAATGTGAACAACCAGGCAAAAAAGAAAAACTAAATTAGAACTGAGTGTTAATAGCTGTAGTGTGAACGTAGATTACGGTAGGTTTTTTTTTTTAGTGAGACACTAACAAACTGGTCTGAACTGAATTTATGGTTTGCTCTGTTTGTAGCAACTCGAGGCGCAAAAAAACCCCCAAAATTGTACAGGTTTGACAAAGTGGAAAGTCACAGTGAAGTGAACTTTACAATAAAATGGCGTTATGAAGTTTCAACCCCAGCAATGTCAGCTCACCACATTAGCATTCCCACATGGGGGGGAGGAGGCTGTGAGTTGGAATAGAAAAGGGCTGGTTCAGTGAGCAGGGGGAGAAGAGGTCCCATTCGTCTTGTCCTGTTTAAATACACTGGTTAACTCCTGCCAACAGGGAAGCCATTCAGCAAAAGGCCAAGGGCATCTGTCATGTGTTCAGCACATTGATATCGTCCCTTTTCCTTCTCCCTTATCCCCCCTTCTTCTTTCCCCCACTCTGTTAATCTCCGCTCTTTGGCCATCGCCCTCCTGCTTCTCCTCGCCGTTTCCTCCTCTGCCTCCTTCTCTTGGAATGCTGCTCCTCCTCCTTTTTTTTTTTTGATGAAAGGAGTGAATATGCAGCGAGCTGACATGATTAGCAGCCTCATATCCCCATGATGGATGGTGCCTGCTCCATTATTAATATAGTAAAAGCACCAACTGCCAGGTAAGAGCAATGTCAGCATCCACAATATAATGCCGGGGCGCCCACGGATAATGGCGAGCACTTATTTTATTTTATTATTATTTTTTTAAATCTATGATATGCACTGGGATTTGGGATGAGAAGGAGGAAGACAAGGAGGAACTGGAAGTGGAGCGCAAACGATTTGAATCGTTTCTCTAAATTACCTAAGTTTCATGAAATAACAGAAATGAAAAGTTCGTAAGAGTTTTAACCTAAGATCATCTCATAACAACAAAATCCAGAATTGTAACTCTTTTGGTCGAACCTTGAAACTAAGCTCAAGCTACAAAATCAGCTCCTGTGTGATACGTTAGCTTTTAAAGTGGCTATCTTAAATGGGATTGACTCCAAAAGGTAATCAGTTGTAGATGGACATCTAATGATTACATTCTGAATGTTTAATTGAAATCTGTTCAGTGGTTCATACAATAGTTTGCTAAAAGAACACGCATTGTTTGCACACAGAAAATCTGTGCCTAAAAAAGAAAATAACATTTTTAGGACTAACAAAAGCATTTTCTCCTGACTTTACAGCATCTTTTTGATTGAATAAAAATGTTACGTTTCGTCTCAATTTGTCTTACTATAGTTAAAATTCAGCTTTTACTACATTTGTTCAGAAAATACGCATTTTGAGACTTCTGTGTGCTGAGAACATTTCAGTGCATGGGAAAACATTTTAGCCAAAATTCACTGTCAAATGATAAATCTGTAACACCTTTTTACAAAACACTAAAACTTGTCATTTTCCACCCCAACACGTTCGCTCCCTAAAGTACCTAAAATGACGAATACTTGTTTATGACATCCAGTCAGGGTTTGACATTTAACAGAGAACCAACAACGTTGCAGGAGGAAAATAATCTTTAGAAATGTAAGGCCATAAGCTGACAGAATTTTCTCCAGGAACTACATGCTGTGAATTCTGAAATCCTGATTCAGATGTCACTTAGAGTGAGGATTCTTTTTTACGGTATTTTAGGGTTGGGCATGATCGCGATTAATCTCAGTATATTTTTGCAAATAATCACAAGTAATCTTGATTTTTATTTTTATTTTTGGCTGGAAGCAATATAATTCAATCTACAGGAAAACTAAAAGAGATGCTAAAGTTGCTCAGTCAATCTGAAGTCTGTGGCTGAACCAGCATCTCCATAAAGCTGGTCTCAAATGTAGGTTCCTGTTCTGATGTTGGTCTAGATAAAACCTCAGCGGACAATCACCATCCTCCACCGTTTCCCAGGTCATCACTGATCAGTTGGGTATGGTGTCCAGACGCCTGAAGGATCTTTGTTTATCTGTTCAACCAATATAAACACCATGGGGATGTCCTGCCATCTTACCGCTCAAGAAAGGAGACGGGTTCTGTGCTCCCGAGATGATTTGGTGTGATCAATACAAGCCAGGAAGTTAAAGCTTGGACCAGAGCTGGGCGATATGGGGGGTAACGCTAAGTGGAGACTCGTCTTTTCTATAATATGGGACAAACAAATGTTCATCTGTTAGAGTTAATATTGTTTCATTAGAAGAGCTGAAAACAGTGTCTCTCTCAGAACAACTCAGCCTGTGTTCACCTCAGCGCGCTCCCGTAACAGCGCTGTCGAGGTGAGGAGTTTGGTCAGGCGAGCAAAGTTGGACATATCTGTTCGATAACGAAGCTCTGAACACATAAACTTACAGAGTGTTAGATTTTAGATACCAACGTCTCTGGTAGCTCAGGAGCAAAGTGTGGAGAACAGGGTTTGCTCGCTCAGGACACAGGAGCTGAAGGCTGAACGGTGTTTATCCTGCAGACTGCTGCAGCGACATCAGAAAGACCCGCCCTGCTCTGCTCTGATTGGATAAACTAAGCTGTGGGGTTTGTTTGATTTGTTGAACTCAACGTCTGTATCAGACTGGGCGGCTTGAGACTGCAACAGAAAACAAACAGGTTTCTCTTTTCCTCATTTTTTTAAATACCAAAAATACAGACACAGGCAGAATGACGTCATCTATTGACACAAATGTCGGTATTGGTTATTTTTTGGTTTATCGCCCAGGCCTAGCTTGGACACAAATGGGTCTTCCAAATGGACAAGGACCCAAAATACGACCAAATTAATTACAAAGTGGCCTAAAGATGACAAAGTCAATGTGCTGCAGTGGCAAAGCTCTGACTTCAGTCTTGGAAAAAGAGCTAAAAAGGCAGCTTCAGTTCTACTAGTTCAGTTGTTTTTCTTCATTTTTTTTGTAAAGCAATTACATAAATGGATGCATTTTGCTTCATGGTTTGGTTTAGAATATACATTAATGCACAGAGTTCCCAAAGCCTTGAAGAAAAACATTTCTAAACTTTATTTTAAAAACTGATATTTCCAACACAGCTGTATCACAGCCAACATTTAGTCTGACTTGATGTCAGAAAGTGAGGAGAAATGGTCCTGTGACTTTTTATACAGTGTAAATATCTGGTTTTACCAGTAATATTCAGGGGTCGTCTCTGTTAAACAAAGCGCCGAAGAACTGAAGAGTTTTTCCTCATCTTCTGCTTCCCCCTCCTGTGAGGCAGCACATGAACAATGCATTAAAACAACAGAATTTAATCTGCTAAATATTTTAGACTTCAGTCAGGCATGAAGAGATCGACTAAACAGGACAAGGCTGATGTTTTCTTTGAAGTGCACGAGAGCATCCGTTGATGCGTTCTTGAGCCTGATTCTGGGTTAGATGAGAAGGAAAGGCAGCCTGGGAAGAAGAGAAATGGACGAAGGAGAACGACTCGTGTCAAACGGATAAATGTCAGCAGGAGCTCCATCGTCTGTCTCTCCCTCACAAAATGCCACGTGGAAATCACCAAGGCCCCTCAGCCAGACCTCTCCTACACTAATATTGAGCCAATTTGTGGAAGGGCACCGGTTTTGGGTGGCTTACACGCGGCTCACGCCACTAAACGTTTAGATCAAAAAATAAATAAAGTTTATTCTTCTCACCCCTTGCTCACAGCTTATGAGTGGCAACAGAAAACAAAGCAAACTTATTTCTGAGATTGAAGGAGCCAGCTATAAACACACCATTAAAATTCTAATTTTTCATTTGTCTGTTATCAAAATATCTCATGAACTACTAGATAGATTTTAATGAAACTCTGAGGAACTAATCACTGGATGTATTTCTCCAACTGAATTATTTTTAGAGACAATTTGATTCAAGATGGCTGCCACAGCCAGTTAAACTTAGCAAAGAAAGGGCTGTAACTCAGTCAGTTTAACACTTATTCAGCTCAAATTTGTCCTGATAGTTGAAAGTTAATAACAAAAACATACTCTGAGCACTAAGTGATTGTGTAATATTTTGTAGTATTTTGTGAGCTCGCACGTGATGTTTTCAAAGTTACCAAAATAACTCCAACTCCATTGTTTCTATGCATAACATCATTTTAGTTTGAAACTCTGGCATTAAAGTCAGCTGACTTTTAATTAAAACAAGCTTTCTCACACTTCTTTCACTCCAAAAGCATTTTATCCGAGGTCCAAACCTCCTGGGTTTAGTTCTGGGAAACCTTCCTAATTTCCCATGACACTTTGCATTGGAGCCGTGGAACAATACAGCAGCCTGTTGTTTTGTTGTTTTCCAGGTCTGGTCTGGGAGCACATGATGTTTATACCACGACTCCTCCACTCAGACTGGCCTCTGAGTCGTTCTTCCAAATCTAATATACCCATCCATAAATAGCTCACCTATTGAGCCCATTTGCGCTTCGACCGACGCGGCGCAGGAGCCAATCCGCGCCGCCAGAATCCACCTAAAAGCCCGCCCCTCCACGCGCCGCCGCCGCTCCGATAAGCAGCTCCTCCTCTTGTTAACCGCCCACTCGCCATAAATGGGCACACGAGGGGGGGCTTGATTGACAAACCGAGCCACGCCTCCTTCATTTTCAAAGCCCCTCCCCCTTTCCTCCGGCTCCACTATCAGTGGGCTATTTTGGCAACACGGATACGCATGGAGCTCCCATCACCCTCCGCTCTCCGCTTTTCTTTTTTTTTTTTTTACGCACCGAGTCCGATTATGCGCGCAGGTACACGGACCCTAATTGGCTCATTTTCCGCCGCTGCACCGCGCTGTTAATCACCTGCTAAGGACTAATATGAAAAGAGTGGACGTGGAGGTGTGACCGAGGCTTCTGTCTAATAAGAATAATAATAAGAATAATAAGAGAAGAATAATTTTAATAAAAAACAAGCAAGGAAGAAGAGGAGGCGCGTTTCTTGTGGATCAAATTCTTGTTTTTTCCCTCCTCTCATCGCGTCCAAAAAGCATGGATGTCTTGGCGAACCACAGTATCTTCCAGGAACTTCAGCTCGTCCACGACACCGGCTACTTCTCCGCCATGCCGTCGCTGGAGGAAAACTGGCAGCAGGTATGTCCCTTAACTTCCCCCCTCACTACCACAAATAAACGGAACCATCATCTAAAACGCTTTCTTTTCTCCAAGAGAGGCGCGTAATAAAGCTGTCAAACGCGATGAAGATCCAGCTCTAATAATGGAGACTGAATAATAATAATAAAAAAAATCGACTTGAGTTACGCACTCCACAGATATCCAAACCATCTTTACTTGTGAACTAATAATGGAGCATTTCTACGTTTAGCCCATCTTTTACGCACAGCACATGGCGAGTTGGAGACCCGCCGGGTTCCATTAAAGCCCTTTAAACATCACCTGTCGGTCTCTTTTGCTG
>JARVGW010000357.1:13646859-13659623 GCA_031762495.1 Anablepsoides rubrolineatus | reverse complement strand
AGAACACAAATCACAGATCAAAAGTTGAAACTGAGAGAATGTATCATTTTAAGGGAAAAATATGTTGATTCAAAATTTCACAGTGTCAACAAATCCCAATGTCGTTAAATTGAAATAGGGCATCACAAAACAGAAGAGGGCTTCGAAACAATGCCTCTTTAGCTAAAAGCCAGGTTGAAATACCTTTAATTCCAATAGTAGTTCACAATAAAATACATTGATATTAAAATAAGACTCTATTTCATCTATTTTTCTTACAATTTATCTGACAGAGCTGAGACTTTGGGCAATTTTTGGGCAAACAGAAATTTGGGAAGGAGTCTCAAAGACTTTCCCTGCATGACTTGCAGACACTTTCAATTTGTTGCTTTGGACTTGTTCAAGATTGTTTTTGCAACTACCTTTCTTTCAAAAAGGTTGCAGCATTGTTGCATGTGGGCGAAACCTGTTTTGAACTGTTTCATGTTCCTATCACAACTGTTTCCAACTTTTCTCATTGTTGCGTGAGACTCAGTCCCTTCTCTAAGTGCTAGAGTAAGATTTTAACACATGCACGGGAGCCTACTGTGGCTGAAAATACTTGAGGCTACAGCATATCCAGGTCTAAAACCATGTCACTGAGGAATAATAATTTATGTTTTTCAAAAATAGTTTAAATGTTCATAACTAGCAGAATAAATCAGAAATGTGGGGGTGTCTACAAGTGAGGCTAGAATAGTTTTGCAAACCATGAACATGAGTTAGTGAAATTTGAGTGTTACAACTAGAAAGTTGCAATTTTTGAATATCACAGCTGAGTCTTCAAACAAGACTTTGTTCTCATGGCTTTCAAGTTGCAAACTTGTCTCCAAGCATCACAGCCCACTGAAAAATGTAATGTGGGAATACATGGAAAATTAAGCAATACGATCACTATCATAATATTTTTAATGCTTTCTTTATTTTGCTTTTTTGCTAACATAGTTTGATTTTTTGTGTTTAAAGTGGGCCCCATAGGGTTTCAAATGGGGGGGGAGGTACCCCTCTGCTCTCCCTCATCACTAAAAGAATGTATTCCCTCTACACGAACACTCAAACAGAAAGGTTAGGCTTAGGGTGAAAAAGTGAAGGAGAATTTGGCCTTCGTAATTTTTTTTCTTCTCTCTTCTCGACAGCTCTCTTTCCCCTCCCCCTTATCTTTGACAATGTCTCCCAGTGGACCTCCACCAGGTCCACTCATAAAAAGAACAAAAGCGCTTGTCCACATCTTTGACAGCCTGGACGCAGACACACAAACTGCATCACACCGGTCATAGTTGTTTCACTTGATGAAGCCAACGGATTGATAGAAAAATGTTTCGCCTGACGACTTCAAGCATCAAATCCACCAAAGTCATTCCCTTACAGGGGAAAAACTAAGTGCCTTGTCTAATGTGGGCCTGTGTTATCCAGCCTCAGCTGTGGTGTAATAGGTGTAATTGCCTGCTGAGTGGGTTTTCAGTGTTTGCGCAGTAACTTCACATCTCTAGTCCTGGGAGACTGGTGAAGGAGGGAAAGATGGAAGGAAGAGGTGCGATGTGCCAGCCATGCCTGTCTTGTCTTCTCCCTTCCCCTCCTCCGCCTCTTCCTTTTTCTCCACAGGCTAACTACAGAATGATGAACACCCCCCCTACCCCACCGCATCCGTTCTCTCTCTGTCTCGCCTTCACTGCTCCTCAAGAGCCGCGGCATTCACGCACCATAATAATCGCCGCCTTTCTCTCTCAGCCCATCTCCTTTCGCAAGGTCACTCCTCTCCCTTTGTGCAACCTCCCAAGTCCCGCTCAATAGGCTCATTCAGATCAGTTATGGGGCTTTTGTAAATATTTAGTGCAGCCATTTGCAGCGCACCTCATCATTTTCATTCACTATATAATTCACTGGAGGATTAGTAGGCAGTTGGATCATGTCCTTGATGCAAAGATACAGCGGAGCTGTGAATTTTTTAACTCTTCAGACAGTAAATATATTAAAAACATTGCTCTCCAGTTGGTTTAAAACCTTTTTTGTTGCTGAATGTAACTTTGTTTATTAGAAAGGTGGGATTTAAGTTTACATGCAGAGTGAAAAAAAATTTTCGTAAGAAAAAAATGCAGTTTTGATACCTTGTGGAAAATGTATTTTTTCCACATATTTAGTCAACATGTACATATTTAAATAACGACGGGTAGTAAAATGCTTTAACTGGAGGTTTCACCTTTCACCTCCATTTATTAGTGGTGTCCCAATACTGATACTGGTATCAGGCCTGATGGCAGCATTATTGCAAGTACTCATACTCCTACAAAATGCCCCAATACCAATACCATATTGATACAGTTATCAATACTTCTTTGAATGTGTTAGTTTACATTGCAAGTAAAAAGATTCAGTTCTACATTTAAGAAATGTATTCAAGTTGAAAGAAAATCTTGTTTATTTTTTTTACTTAAATTGTTGCAACAATACCTATCATTTGTTTTGATCCAGTCAGAGGGGCTGTAGGCCTGTAAGGATGAAGAGGCACCTTGTTCTAAATAAAAGACATGTTTTTAAAGTCATTGTGTAATGTTTGGGTTCTAACTCATTGAGTCCTCTATATTGGCACTGGGTCTTGTGGACATACTCGTACTTGGTTTGAAAAATATATGCTTTTATTTTGAAACTAGATTTTCTTTGCTTATAGTCTGAAGGTGAGTGTGTGCTATCAGTAGAGCCTCAGAAGAATTCTGAGTTGCTGTCATTTCAACACATGGTAACAATATAAAAACAGCTGCAGGTTCTACCATTTCTAAGATGTGTACTTTGGTGTTCCCACCTTTTAGGTGGCTGATGGTTCCTCTGAAGACCCGGACCAGTCTTGTTATTGGTTCTTCTCGCATTCAGTCTCCTTTAGTACTAAATGTTTTTTGGGGGGTACTTATTAAACATCCTTCTAAAAAAACATGCAAACCAAAAATAATTTTAAGCAACTATTGGAGATAAGCACTTGCAAAAGCATAACTAAAGCTACTTTTACTGTAGCAAATAAACACACAACAAAATGTACTGGTTACCAATAAAGTAGCGTGCATGGTGTTTGGTGTGGTCCTTGCACATAAAGAAAAACACTCTACATCAAATATTTGTTCAGTGGCAAAGTTTAACCCGGGAAATATTGGCAGAGTTGATTTGTTACATTTGTGCAGTATTTCAAAAATAAAATCCAAATCATCATTGCTACTTTTGTTAAGGTTTATTGAACTTTGCGCCAATTGTGTGAATTACTGTCTCACTAAGAGTAAATGGTCTGGTTTGTATTAGAAGACCAGGATGTTAAGGTCTCAGTTGCTTCAAAAATGTCCTCAATCAAGACGTCTGTATTCGGTTGACGTAATTGCATTGTCACTCACATGGTAGCTATTATTTGTTAAATATGCACCCCATCATGTATTTAAAATCTTGATTTGACTTTCTAATGGATTCATGTACACAAGTCATAAGGTTTAGCATTTAGCAGGATAATATATTTCTATTTCTATATTTGTCTCTTTCCCCCCCAAAGATTAATTTAAAAACTCTTTGTGAATCAGTATTCATTATCTGCAGGCAAATCTTTAAACATCGTAAATTTTTAATTGGTGCAATTATGCTGTTGATGTAAATGGACTGAACTTATATAGCGCTTTATCAAGTCCTTCCGGACCCCAAAGTGTTTTACACTTATAGACATTCACACACTGATGATGGTAAACTACACTGTAGCCACAGCTGCCCTGGGGCACACTGACAGAGGTGGGGCTGCCATGCACCGGCGTCACCGGACCCTCTGACCACCATCAGTAGGTAACCTGGGTGAAATTTCTTGCCCAAGGACACAACGACTGAAGCGGCTGGACGGGGGATCAAACCGGTGACCTTCTGGTTCCTGGACGACTCCCCTAACCACTCCGCCACAGCCGCCCCATGCAAGATACAATATTGCAGAGCATCAATAGACCAGCTTTAGCTTTTCACTCCATGTGTCCGTGCAGGTATCATAGTTCTTTGCCAACAGCCTGATACTAGTTCACGGAGGCTCAGTAAACGACATGCTGAGAGCTCTCAGCAAGTACAAGAGATTAGTTGATAGTTTTCACACTCTAGTGGCTCACTTTTCACGTCTGCGTCACAGTCCTCTTGGTGTTTTGTAAAGAAGTGTAACAGGTGATTATTCCACTTGGGATTTATTGAAAGATGGATGGTAGTTTAGTTGAAGCTGGGAGGCAGGAGGGAGCGAAGAGTGAAGCGTATGCTCTGAATGTGAATGTATCAGGATGGCCAAATAAGACAAACTATAACAGATCATCAAAGAATCCTTCTCTGTCCATCAAGCCGAGCATCGGTATTCTAGCAATTAGCTATAAATCTGTGACCAACTCATCAAAAACTTCCCTGACCCCAATTGGATTTGATGAATCCCGGAGATACGGTGTCCTTTTTTTATTGACAGGCAACACGGGGTGCCATGAGACGCATCGTTTGCACGGGACCGCACCAGTGTCATCGGTCCAAACTTCTGTAGGATGGAGGCATGTTGAAGGGAGTCAGAGCCGCAGAAACCTTTTCTAATTGACAGCAGATGATAGGTGGATGACGGCACTCCCACATACATTAATGTGCATTTAAACACGATTCAAGATGGAAAAGGTCGACAGTTACACACAAGGACATGAAGCTTAGGTATGCACGCACACACAGTGATATTTCACAAGACATCTGACACTCTGATTTCAGCCGGGGACTCGCACACAAGATGAATGACAGGGTTGGGCAGCTTTGGGCACAGTTGATGTGTTAAAGTTGTTCCTTTCCGTTCAAAATCCCCCATTTACGACTGAAGTAGACAAGCGCTGAGGAGCTGTTACTCTCACTGCTCCCTTTGGACCCTTTGTCCATTTTTCTTTGTCTCGCCTTCTCTAGCAGTGTTTCATTCTTCTTCATGCTTCTCTTCACATAAGTCGGAACAGATTTCTATTTTTTATATTTTATTTTCAAATCTGGTTTAAAAACTGAAGTATACTATATAACACAAATGTAATGGTTCTTTAGGATTAGCTGTGACACACTTGCTGCTGTTGTTTAACACCCTGATGATCGATGGCATTTTATTTGTTCAATACAAATTGAAAGTGCATCATCAATACAACACAAAAATGAAAAAGTTTTTTTTTCTAAAACATTTATTTAAAAAGGTGTTTTACAATTTTATCGCTTGGCTAAGTTGGTGGAGCTGTTTCCGCTCAGCAAGAAGGTTGCCGGTTCAAATCCCAGCCCAGGGACCTTTCTGGGTAGAGTTTGCATATTCTCTCCGTGCACTCCGGCTTCCTCCCACTGACTAAAAACATGACTGTTTGCTTAACTGGTAACTCTAAATTGTCCCTAGGTGTGAGTGAGAGAGTAAATCCCTGTGATGGACTTGCAACCTGTCCAGGGTGCACACCGCTCCTCGCACTGTGACTGCTGGATATGGGCACCAGTGACCCCCGTGACCCTGAAAGTAAGAAGTGGGTATAGATAATGGATGGATGGATAATGTTTTCCTAAACTTAACCAAGTGGTAATGTTGCTTAGCTCCATGGTTTCTAAATTATGGCAATAGTTATACCGATGAAGCTCAGGTTTAATACAGAGGTACTCAAAATTCAGTTCTGCTTATTAATAGATCCTTGTACACAAGTTTGTTATTCTTTCCTGTTTTTTTTTTTTTTTTTTTGGTGACACCTACACATCTGGTTTTGTTTACATTTATCAAAAAGTATTTGATTTATACCTGCCTACTACCTGCTGCCTCAACAACCATCAACCACAATTTTTTATTTTTTTTTGTTGTGACATTCTTCAACCAGGGATAGGGTTGAGTCATTTTACTTGTTAGTCAGGTATAAATATAAATAACCTACCAATAACCTAACCAACTTGTAACTTTGTAATTTTTACCCAAGGCTTTTTAAGGCCAGAGAGAGTAGTTAATCCCTGTTGCAAGTTTTGGGTCATCTCGAAAGCCTCCTCTCAGTAGAATTTGTTTGGAAATCCTTGAGGGAGGCATCCAATAGGTATCTTCACCTCAGCTGACACTATCTGATGCAGAGGAACAGCAACTTTACTCTCAGGTTTGGTCCTACACACTGTAGGACCAAACCTGGTTTATCGATAATTTTTTATCCTCACGTGTGGAGTCTCTCAGTCTTTGAAAATCGGTCGACTGTTTTAAAATCTTGCAGTGTGACGCTGGCCTTAGCTCTAAGTCTGAGCTTGGCCCCATATGGAGTAAGCTTATTTCAGTTACTTTTATCTGGGGTCTCGTTTTTCCGATCAAGATCCAATTCTTAAAATATATATATATATTTTTAATATGATGGCTTTTTACCAGTTTTCAAGCATTACTGTCTGCACCTGTGCCCCACATAGCAAAACTTATGTGGCCCAGTTCTTGCTCATACAAAACACTCGTCCCGGGTACTGCAAAGAATAACAGCTCAGGTGTGCATTGCTAGAGGTGGTCTGTGCATGTTGCCACTTAAACCAAACCCCAGCTGGGCCAATTGTGGCATTGACAGATTTGGATCACATAAACCAAATCACAATCAGAACAGTCGTGACATGCCATCTTAAAAACAGAGCCATTATTGCCAGACCTGGCCCTCATCCGATTCACAAACCACTAGCCATGCCAGCAGTCAATCTGCAGTGCCACCTTGACACCAGATCTGGCCCCACACCTGTCTGCTACATGGAGTATTTGTGAGCTCTAGTTGTACCTCATAGCACAGCAGCATCCCTGCTGATGTGACACAACCAACATGTGCCGTTGCGCACACTTGTGTGGTGCAAACACTTTCTGAAGCACACACGTGCAAACAGACTCTGATGAACCTCCGCTGGGGAAACCCTTGTTTATCTGCTTCTTCCATCTTGTCAGCGTTGTTACATCTTTACTTGCATTGTAATTCAGTTTAATGCTGGCTGCTTCTGTGTCTTTCACACAGACACGCTTGAGCAGTCAAACACACTAAGCCTCAGAAATTCTTCGCAAAGGATATCCTCGGTGAGAAAAACTGACAGCAGACATAAAGTAAAACTCACTTATTATACATAAAACGGGGTGCAGGGTGTGTTCATTTGTGCATCTTGTAGCAGAGTCTCAGAACATTATTTGAAATGGGACAGAAAAAAATACTAGATGTTTACACTGACATGCAAATTTTTAGCAAGCAAACATCTTTCACTGGGTCCTGGAAAACGCGAGTGTTTGTGCTCCAGATGCCTCTGCCTTGGGTCCCACTGGCAGAGTTGTCAACTTTCTCGCCGTACACACAGGATCACCTCGGGGATGCTCTCACAAAGAGAGCGCCTAATGAATGTGGAAAATGAGAATACCAGTTTGATGAACTCTGGTACTCAATTAGCGCAATTAATTTTCCTGTGGCGCCGCGCAGTAAAATGGAGTCACGGATGATTGAGCCGCTGTTTCGCTGTTTTATTTTATTTTTAGGCAGCTGCCTGCTTGTGTACCTCCATATGAATCTGTGTGACTGCATGAGAGAGAGAGAGAGAGAGAAGGAGATAGAAGAAGGGAGATTTTGATGGGGGGAGGGATCTCATTTTGTTTGTGAAAGGAAAAATATATTGTGTTCTTGCTTGTTCAGTGCACAAGAGTAGATTCTGCCTTATCTCCTCTAAGCTAATACTTTTCACGTCTGATTTAGCCTGAACTGAATTACAAATCTACGTGCCTTTTGAAAAAGATGGTGACAATAAAAAAGAAAACAAACCACTGTTTTTCTCTGATATGATGAAAAGGAATATAATAACACTTATTTAATATGAAATACGACCACAAAAAAAAAACAACAACATTTTGAAAATCTCTTTACTGCACTAAGAAATACACATGGAGGAGAATATAAAGGAACTTGAGCTAGATAAACATGTCTTAAGCATAACTGTTTTATTCCTTACATTTCTTTCAAACATTCTTTTATGTGCATTTTGTACATAAACTATATTATAGGAAATAGAGGAGAAAATGTTTCATATACCTGTTGTGCCTTGATTATCACAAAGATTTATGAAACAAACACATCTCCTAATTCAGCAAATGCATCAATTTAACATGCATGTTGCATGGACAGACAACAGATTATTCAATTAAACGAGTTACAATGGGTTACTTTCCTCAACTTTTTCTTTTCCGTTTCTTCCACCATGGTAATTTCACAAGCTTCTTCTAATAAAAGAAATGGATGTCAGCTGAGCTTTTTTTTATTCTTAGATAGGTTTTTCTTAACATACATGTATAAAAGAAACACCTCTTCAATCATTGACTTTGTGGTTCTGACTTGTGGTTGTTTGACAACGGACAACGGTCCTCACTCTGTAGTAGAAACATGTATACACACACACACACATACATATCTACATATCACACATACAATATCTCAGAAAAGTGAGTACACCCCTCACTTTTGTTGCCAGAGGTTTATACATTAATGGTGGCTGTGTTGTTATTTTTAGGGGATGACAAGTTTACACTGTTATACAAGCTGTACACTGACTATTTTACATTGCATTAAAGTGTCATATCTTCAGTGTTATCCCATGAAAAGAAATCATAAAATATCTATTGTATATAAAAATGTAAAGATATGTACTCACTTTTGTGAGATATTGTGTATATATATAATGAAATGGTATTAACTCCAGACCAAAATTACTTAGCATATCATCTAATTGTTTCAACCCATATATTGTGCAGAATATAGAAATGAATAGAAAATACATTTTTTTGTCACACAATATAGGTTTTTAGTCTCGACTCTTTGTATTTTAGTCACAACAATCTATTATCATCATCCTCAAAATGCATTGTGTCATTGGCAAAATGCAACATGATGAAGTCAAAAAATGTAATCAATCTTACAATTTTTTAGGTAATTAGATGTTTTCACTTGTCAAAAACAACCTATAATAGAATAACAACATTGTAAGTCCAACATGTGCAAGTAGTCAGAGATCCCTTTAGAAAGATTTGTTGATAGAAAAGTTTCTCCATAACTTGTCTAGTAACTGGAAGCCACTATGTTCTTCTATAATTAGCTCATAGCTAGAATTTTTGTGAACAGATTTTTGCCAAATCAAAAGGATGAAGAAAAAAAAAAGTCCCATTACTACCAACAGCCCCCCACAGTCTGAACGGCCAAGTCAGTGTTTTGCTGAAGCCATTTGGCCAGAGCAGCTTCTTGCCACCCTTCCCAGACCTGTTACCATGCAACCACGTCAAAGTGCTTGGCATCGCGGGGCCAACATGCGGGCACCCGGCATGCCCGCAGATGGTAGGGCGGTCAGAACAGGCTGTGAGAATGGTGCCCCCTCAGTGCTCCCGTACACACATTCGCAGACGTACAGAGCTATCGGCTGTTTGTTTGTTCGCTAACGGCCTGGCAGGCTCGACTCCCACTCCGCTTCTCCGCAGGCTAATTATTGCAACTCGTACTGTAAGCTATTTGAAGATCTGGTTGTGTTTTGAAGGTGGAATCAGATGTGGGACTGTCGCGTTTCCATTTTTGGGATAAATGCCATTAAATTCACACAATATCTTCTGACAGCCGAGCGCCAACTTATAACAAACATAGGTTTGAGTGACAGGTGGGTGCTTTGGAACGCCAGTGTGGCGGCAGTTGGCAGGCAGCGGTGACAGTCGTCCTGCTGCAGCACAAGCTGCTCCTACTGGTAAAACTGCTGGTGCATCCATCCCAGTCACTCCTCCCTGCCCCTTAGACTCTCATCCATCCATTGATCCATCCATGCATTTTTTTCCTCCCATCGTCGACTGGCTGTATTGTTTAACATGCAATTTTCTATTTGTTCTAACATGTTCTCCTTTTTATGTATTATTCACAAACATCTTATTTTATTTATTTATTTACTTTTTGTATTTTAATCTTGTGATTTTTCAGATAAAAGCTGGCTACAACTGAAAACATTTATCTTATCCACTTAAATGCTTATAAAAATATATGCCTTTGCATGAAAAATGGACTTTAAGGATTTGTAATGCAGAGCTGCTATGCATAACTAATATACTCGCTTCTTTTATTGTGAAAAACGAGACCCGTAAAGAACTTTTAATGAGCTGCAGAAAGTTTTCCAAAAAAGTGTTTTAGGTCAGAGTCTTGGCACCTGCTTTTAAGAACAATCTGTCATTTTTCGCTTTCATAAAAAGCTTATGGCCACCTTGTGCCTGCGTTCTTCCAGTCAAGGATGGGATGTCAGCTGTAATGTTTGTGGCACTTTGTTACAGGCTTTTGTTTTTGTTCTTACAAGGCTCCTGATGGCTCTCTCTTGACAGGTGTGTTGTGCTGAATGAGGACATAAAGTAAAACTGTGTGCTTGGCCAGTTTTACAACCAAACTTTTTTGTATACAGTCCTCTGGGATTTGTTCCACTCCAATGGCCTTCTTGACATTATTGGGTTAATATGAGTAAAACCGCATTGTACATTTCATTCCAAGTATGTTTCTCTTCCAAGGAATATGAAATGCATTTTAGAGCTATGTAGCATGAAACAAAGAATACCAGGTTTGAGTTGTGAAGCCATCAAACTTTGATAACTTTGATGTTCATTAGAGGTTGGCATTAGAAAATATGTTTCATATTGAAATAATGGATTTAGAAACCAATTAGTTAACCCGTAAGCTTTATCTTTTTTAATCCTTGAAAAATCTAATTCACTTCACTCTCAATCAAAATCCTTTTTGAAGCTCATGGATGAGAAGCAAAATGTTTGAAATAATCCAAAAGACGTCTAACTTGTCTTTAATATACCGTATTTATATTTGTACAAAACAAACATTTTAACCCCAAATGTCATTCATAAAGATGGAAGGTCATATTATACATTATTTTTATGAATGTACTACAAGAATACATTACAATATGTTCTTGTAAATAATTTAAATATTGTGTCATGAGGGATAAATCATAATTTCTCAGTTTGCCTCCTCCACTGTTGAGCATAGCTAAGAGATGGAAAGAAGACATGAATGTCCATTGAATGTTTGCATGCTCAGTAGGACCAGACATGCTTCTTTTCAAAGCTGTTTATTCCTCTTCTCCTCAGAAGCCTGTGCTCCAAATCCACAAACATGCCCACAAGTGTGAGTACTTAAAATAATGTTTTTCAACCAGAGGTCACAACACAAAGGCTGAAAAATGAATGAATGAAATTAAGGGTAGCATTATACACGAGGTTTTGATTTTTTTAAATATATTTTTTAAGCTAAACAAAAATACGTGGTCACATTATACTTGCTGTAGATCTGCTCACAATCACGCCCAGTGAGGGAAACATTGACATAGAGACACGCACACACCTGAGTAGAACTGGACAGACAAGAACCGAATAGAGTGAGACTCAACAATGGAGATGGGGGTTTACAGGGAGCGCTAAAAGTTTCAAGGTGGGTAGGAGTTGTTAAAAGTGCAGAAGCTGTTAGATGATTTTGCACATAAAGAAAATAACACCAAAATAATTAAATCTAGGGAAAACAGTTGATTTTGCATAATACCCCCTATAGGTTCTGCTGCCATCCTGCCATCTTTTTGACAATTAATCTGCACTGACCTTACCTCACGTGTGTTACAATACTTTTTGTCTCTATCTGAGAATTATTCTTTTTTTAACTGATTGCTTGTATTGTGCGAAGACCTGAGTACGTTTCCAACTGTCACCTGCAAGCATGAATTATGTTTTACCACGTAACGTGTTGCCTTTGTGTCTATCGCAGTTTCTGTTTCCATCCCGCTTTAATATTAGCATTCAGGCTACCTGTTTTTTCCCTTTTTGCTCCAGTTCTCTGCGAATTTGCTTATCTTCCTAGTTTTCGTCAAGATCGTCCACTTCTTCCTCTACAGCTCGAGAATTCACGAACAACACTTCTCAGAAAAAATGTTCTATTATTGTCCCAAACATTTCACAACAAAATAAAAGTTTTCGCTTTTTTTTTTTTTTGACACAAAGCTACCTGCTTTTGCAGAAGCAAACTGTCAAACTAAAAGCCATAACACGCAACCGTTTTGTGCAATGACATCTAAGTTAGTGGTTTTGTCCCAAGATAACATGATGACTTAACTTGTCTCTTGCATTGCAGAACCTGTAATGTGACGATTGTACACGTGTATGTTGTGATGACAATGCTCAAATGACATGTATATCCTGTAGCTCATAGATGAAACAACCCGTTGTCCCCCTCTTGTTTTTAAAAGTAATAGTTGCAGTTTTGTTTTTCAATAAAATCAAATCATTTGATACATTTTTTAAATTTTTACTTAATACCATAAAATCATGGCATATGGACGTTCATACCATCCATCTCATATCAGTCTGTGCCTGATGTAGTGTGAGACTCTGTTGCTGAATCTACAGAACTCTGTACAGACAGAGCTAATTGTCAATATATCAATGTGAAAACAACAAAACAAAAGGTTTATGTAAGAAAGGCATTTTAAAAGCAGTATAAGGAGGAAGTATTTGTTTGTGTCTAGAAAATTAAAAGCTACTTGAGTTTATGTGCTGGAAAATTGCAATTTGTCTACATCCCTCCTTCACAATAAACTCTGAAAGAGCCATTTGTTGTGGTATTGCTTTAGTCTAATACTACATCTATTATCTATTCAGAGAGAGAGAGAGAGAGAGAGAGAGAGAGAGAGAGAGAGAGAGAGAGAGAGAGAGAGAGAGAGAGAGAGAG
>JARVGW010000357.1:13627619-13639766 GCA_031762495.1 Anablepsoides rubrolineatus | reverse complement strand
GAGAGAGAGAGAGAGAGAGAGAGAGAGAGAGAGAGAGAGAGAGAGAGAGAGAGAGAGAGAGAGAGAGAGAGAGAGCTAGCTCAAGAAGCCTTCAGGTCCAATACTTTACTTTATAGGTCCTGGCTTATCTATATGATTTACAGTTCGGTGCTTGTGAGAAAGAGAGTGGCAGACAAGGTATGCCATCGATCGACAGCCACCATGAGGAAGGTGTGTGTTGGTGTGTGTCAGACAGACTATTGCATTTGGACGAACTTGGCTTCTGCTGCTCAGACTGTGCCCTAATTGTCAGGCTGGAAAACAGATGGCAATGAATTCCATGTCCCTAACACACACACCAACACACACACACATGCACGCAGACAAGATGACAAACTTGCATGCTAACATTACAGTTCTGCCTCTTATCCCACAAGAAATAATTTGTGTATGCAAAGTTATTGCTCTGGACCTGAGTTTTCTGGATGCAGACTGTTTCCTTCAGTGTGATGCTCTAATGTTCACACTGTGTGTGTGTGTGTGTGTAGAACTGAAGGTCTGTTGAGGGACGCGGCACCCGTAGGTGGTGCTTTAGCTCAGTGTGTGTGCTGTACCACACGCCTCCACATCCCTCGCAACGCGGCGGGGGTAGCAGCTTAACGTGAGAACCATAACACACACACACACCGTGTCACACGCAAAAGGGGAAATGAGCACTCGTGTAGTCATGAGCCCTGCAGATCTTAAACCACTAGCGCTCCTGGAAGCTGATTTGCTAGCAGAAGACTTTTGTCCTCTATTAAAGGACTTTGGTTTGTATTACACTGGTGGGGCCACACATGAAAGCAAAAAGACATATTGGAGTGAGCAGCGGGGTGTTAGGTTAGCAACTTAACCAAAATCACCTCAGAATATTCTTTTTTATCAATAACACTGCAGGGCTCAGCCTTAGAGAGAGAGTGAAAAAGGTCGGTCATAAAGGACGGACTCATCATAGAGCTGCTGCTCCTCCACGTTGAGAGGAGCCAGTTGAGGTGGCTCGGGCGTCTGGTTAGGATGCCTCCTGGACGCCTCCCTTGTGAGGTGTTCCGGGCACATCCCACTGGGAGGAGGCCCAGAGGAAGACCCAGGACACGCTGGAGGGACTATGTTTCTCAGCTGGCCTGGGAACGCCTTGGGATTCCCCCGGAGGAGCTGGCCCAAGTGGCTGGGGAGAGGGAAGTCTGGGTCTCTCTGCTTAGGCTGCTGCCTCCGTGACCTGATCCCGAATAAGTGGAAGAAAATGGACCCCAACGGTCAATAAAATTTAGTTAATCTAAATAAACCTATTAAAAGATGAATTGCAAAAAAAACTGAAGATAAAATCTTTCAGCAGTTGTACACATTTACATTATTTCATAACCTGATTATTAAAAAAGCTTTAAATGCTTCTTAACCCTATCATAGGAAAAAGTCAGTCTTTTTTACATTTTTATGCTGTAGGGTCATTTTTAAAGCTTTTTTCTGTGAATCAATGCAACCTTACATCCCAAGTTTTATACTGGAATTTAAAAGTAAGTATGCAAATGGGTTCACCAGCAAGCCCTTAAACCACCAAAAGCACTAAAAGTTCTAGTTTTCTAAACTACTGTCTTCCTGATCAGGTAGATTTTAAAATTCTGTAAGTTTGACAGGTTAAATGTAGAAAAGGAAAATTTTAAAATGCAAATTCAAAATTGGCACAACATTTTTCATTATCTTTTTAAACCAAATTCTCACTTGATCGATGTGTTGGGTATCACTTTCAGCTATCACCACCCAAACTTTAGCTGTGAAACAATTATAAACATTTTTGTGTTTCCAAGCTTAATTTTCTGCTGTAGCCATATTGAATCAGGTGGAAATCAAAAGGTAATCAGTTGTACATATTCAGCCAATGATTGATTTGTGAGTTTTATTCAAATCCATGCAATGGTTTAGGACATATTTTGCTAACAGATGCAGGCAATTACATGATGCTTTTTTAGAAGAAAGTAAATGACTGAACAGCCTTTTCTGTGTTACTCCCAGTTTAGAAGTTACCAATGAAGACTGTCTTACCGTGCTTAAACACACTTTCACGGTATATTCATCAGTGCTAATCAAAAGAGGCATAAAAAACACTCAGCTGCTCTGACATGTTGCTGTGACTGGAGCTGCTGATGAGAGCAGCAGGAGTTGCTGAATGGCTCTTGCCCCTTATTATATTGCACAGATCAAAGACTGTCCAAGCACATTTTTTTACAGGTTTGTACAGGTTTAGGTTTAAAAGTAACCTGGCTCGCATCATGGTTGTGTCTGCGCTGCTGCATACTTTTAGACACTCTCTGTGCAATAAAGTTTTTGTGATTGTACCTATATTTTCTTCAGCCCATATAGAGCGTGGAGCTTACAAATCTCAAGAAACAAAGAAACAAAAAAACACTCAAAGTTTAAATCCAAAATGAGGACCCTTATGCCTCTTTTCCACTAATGCCACTTAGTGTAGTGTCGGGACAGTCAGTGTCTGTGCTTTTCCATTGGCGTTCCTGTCCAGTTCCAGTGGGTGTTTTGGGTGGTTGGTGGAGGTGGTTTTTGGGTTTTTCAAAAAAAATGTTAATGTGCAAAATGAGAGATGGAAACATATTTGCTGAATAAGTTCTAAAATTTTTAAAATTTGCTAAAAATTAAAATTAAAATTGGATGGAAACACGACTAATGTCACTGCTAAAATTGAAAAAATGGCGCCTCGAGTTGTTGTTGTAAAGACAGCGCCAATCAGTGACGAACAGTGATCAGACAGCACATTTTGGTGTTGACTGGGACCATTTGGAACCACAAAAAAAGCAGGTACTAAAAAAGGGCTGGTTCCATGAATCTGGCCTAATGGGAATGGCTCAGAACCGTACCGAAACGTACCAACACTACACTAAGTGGCACTAGTGGAAAAGGGGCATTAGGTTACCCGCTTTTTCCTTTATAGGTCACGAGGGTCACTGGAGACCATATCCATTGGTCACAGTGCGAGGGGCGGGGTACACCCTGGACAGGTCCAAAGTCCATCACAGGGACACATGAAGACAAACAAGAAAACCAACCACTCTCACTCACACGTCGGGACAATTTAGAGTTAACAATTAGCCTAAAATTCAGGTTTTTGGTCTGTTAGAGGAAACCAGATTACCTGAAGAAAACTCACACATGCACAAAGCAACATGCAAACTCTACCTAGAAAGGTCCTCGAGATTCAGTCCAGCAACCTTCTTATCGAGAGGCAACACCTACTAACTGCATCACCAGTGCTTAAACAAAGTAATAAGTCATTATTAGCTTATGCTTTTTTGGATTTGCTTGGGTCATAGCTGCATTGTGGGGTGCTGATTAAGTGCAACGGGGGCGCATGCTGCTTTTTAAAAGTGGAAAAATGTTAGTGAAACAGCTTTATGCCTGTAAAATAGTGACAAAACTGTCCTGGAACTTGGTTTTTGTGTTCGAATATTGCAGGTTCAATCTCTTGTATGTTTTGTGCCAGTCATCTCTGCAGTATCACTTTGCTTTTGTGTGACAGTGTGTGCGTGTGTGTGTATGTGCGAGAGAGAGCTTTTGGCAGCCAGCTACTGCCTTTAGTGTCAAAAGTGTTTCATTCAGAGCCAGATGAAATCCCTCCTGCTTCCACAGCAGCGATCAGACGACATATCATGCAGTCGCCGCCGCAGGCTAACGCACGCGCACTCACACAGACGCAGGTGGATTTTTATCCCTGTGTGTGTGCTCGCGCGTGTGGCTGAGGAGCTCATTACACAATCCCAATTCCCCCTGCTTTCAACAGCATCATCTCTTCTTAAAAAAAGAAGTGGGGGGAAAAAAAAGCTCGCTTGTACAAAGAAAAATACATAAACACGCAGATTAGAAACCTTTAAAATACACATGGGATGAAAAGAAATGAATGACAGCTTAAAACATGCAAATGGAGCCATTACCTGCTTCCACATGAACGAGGCACACATTCTCAAAAATAAATAAATAAAAACTAACTGTAAATAAAATTTCACTCGTTCACTGTAAACCGCTCAAATTAGAAAGCAGATGAAAACAGAATTTGTTTTTGCACCAAGTTCTGTGCGCTTCAAAGAGAATTTTCCAGCTATTTTTACCCGACTTTACTGGTAGGGGGCTGCTTTAAGACGTTTGGAGACGCAGATGAGCTAAGAACAACACTGCAGACTTTTCTTGATTAAAAGTATATTCTTGTCTGGACGAGCTGAGTTTGACACCCGTTCATCTCTTGGGTTTGAGTTTTCTCAAGAGAAGGTTTATCAGTGTCTAGTCACCCATCAACCTGTTTTTTTTCAGGACAGCTTTTCTTTAAGACTCAATTGCCTGTTTCTATAACAACTTGAAAATAATTAATTTATAATATATAGCTGGTTCAGAAGTGTTCACTTCATGTTGCAGCCTGACATTACAGTCAGTGCTTTACTTAAGGGTTCTCCTTGCTCCATCCGAAGTGAAGAAGTCGGATGCGGCGGTGCGTGGCCAGGGTTGTGCAGGGGGAGGAAGGGCGAAGACTTTTGATGGCATTTGTAGGGGAGCAGGTACAGTCTAGTGAGAGGAGGCCGAAGGAGCGAGTTTAAAATGTCGTTACAGGCCAGCTCTGAGATGTTTGAAACTGAGTTTTTGAAAATGTTTTTGAGATTTTCTTTATACGACTGTATACATGCAAAATGGTGAAAATCGGTGTAATTTTCGAAGAATCCATACAACTAGACATGTATGCGTTTGGCCCTATTTCTGTCATGAATAGTGCACCACACTTCTTGTCAGACAGACTCCTGTGTGCATGATGGCTGCGCTTGTGCCATTTCCACCCAGGAGGCTTTGGCCCTTGGATTATCTTTGTAAGTCTCTGGAAGAGTCACATAGATCAGTGGTTCCTGTGGTGTATTCATACGAACAGGTTCAATAAAATAACTGTTTGAACAGGTAAGTTCCACACAGCAGCAGTTATTCTGGCTTTTCACAACGCAACACGCTGTACAAAACAACCTTGTATGCTGTACCAGGAAGAGGGCGCACACTAGTGGCGATCTGTTCTTATAATCAGCTGAGCATTCAGTGAAAAAACCTCATCATCCATGAGCGACAGTCATTACAAACAAAGAAACCTTAAAGATACAGGTTTTCTTAATTTCTGTGTCTGGGAACACCACAGTTTCCAACCATGGTCCTTGAGGAACTCCGTCCTGCGTGTTTTAAACGTTTAAACACATCAGATTTGTATGAAGACGTGATTAACGAGCCTCTGAAGAAATCTGAAGATTTGCTGATGAGCGAGGAAACAACTGAAACACAGAGGATAGTGTTCCTTGGGAAACCACTGCAATGGAAAGAGCAACTCTCTGATTGCCTCTGCCGACTGTCCCTTTTAAACTCTGCATGTTGTTTAGACAAACACGCCCCCAAAGTTTCGGCCAATCACATGACACTTAACTCATGGTCTTGTGAGGAAAACGTTTGTCCTAGGCCTTGTGATGAGAAAGTGTGGACAAAGCTAGTCTGCAAACAAAGTTGCATGGTTTTAATCACGCAGCTATGCCAGTTTTAAGGGTTTGGATAAAGTATGAAATAAACTTTAGTTTCAACACCTTTAATCGCAATTAAAAACCTCATGTCTTCACTGTGTGCTTTGGGTCATTTTCATGTTGGGTGTGGAGCTTTTGGCATAGCCTCAGATCCTGAGCACTGAGTAGCAGGTTTTCAACAAGGATATATGTCTGCTTTACTCTTTTCAGCCCCCTAGACCCTGTTAGTTACAACACCCCCACAGCATGCTGCTGCCACTAACGTGCTTCACTGTGATTTTGTTGAAAGGTGAATCTTCAGCCCAGTCTGAAGGCCTGAGAACTATGGAACTTTTTTTTTTTTTTGTGGATATCTTTTCATCTTGCCCCATTCAGCTTCTCAGCCTCCCAGACCCTGCTGTCAAGAACACCTGAGTATGTTTCTGTTGCTACCATGCTTCCCTGTTCGGATGGTTATTAGTAAGTGATGAGCAATGCCTTATTTCCTCCAAGCTAAATATTTAGACCCGAACTCTCAACAGACCAGAGAGTCTTTTGTGTTCTTCAGTTTTGTTTTGTTTTGTTTTTTTTCATCTGACTGGTTGTAGTATCAGGATGCAACAAGTCATGGTCTGAGAACTTTCTACTCATTTTACTACACACTCATGGTCAGTATGTTCTAAGAAAAAAAGGTTTAGTGTTTCTGACCATTTTATACTAAATTTGTAGATTTTCAACATGGTTTAAATATTCGCAAATACTGGGCTCTTCTAAAATATGTAATATTTTGATTTACGACGACGGCGAGCTGGAAAAAAGTAAAGTTTTGATGCTGAACTGTCTCACCACCGGAGCAGTTTGAGCCTGAAATATCACTTCAGTTTAAAACCAGACAACACTGGTCCTGTGGTTGGAGAAAATAGAAAAAAGTAAGATTGGCTTGCTTTGCCTTATTTTTTAAAATGCATTGCCCCTTTTTAAATATAAAACAGGACCTAAAAAATGCTCTAAACATCTTCGTGTCAGTTTTTTTTTTTTGCAGAATAATGAGGTTAAATCAAGAATTCAATTATTTTTTGTTTTTTCATTCCAAATAAGTACTACATGGGGAATAATAGTTCATTTCAATTCAATTCAGTTTATTTATATAGCGCCAAGTCACAACAACTGTTGTCTCAGGTACACAAAAAAAAATAATAATCTAAAGAAGTCAGCAGACTGCGCCAAATCTTTGCTTGGTCACAGTCTCCCATCCTGAGCAGCACACTGGCAGCGTTAGCTGTATATATATACACATACATACATATACATGCATACATACATGCATACATACATACATACATGCATGCATGCATGTATGTATGTATGCATGCATACATACATGTATGTATGCATGCATACATACATACATGTATGTATGTATGTATGTATACATGCATACATGCATACATACATACATGCATACATACATACATGCATGCATACATACATACATGCATGCATGCATGCATACATACATACATGCATACATGCATGCATGCATACATACATACATGCATGCATGCATACATGCATGCATGCATACATACATACTGAGGTCACAGTTGTCAGCATAAATAAATAAATAAATAAATAAATAAGAAGATAAACAGTAAAACAAAAGAAAAAACTGGACATAGTGTGTCACATATGGAATGTATTGCATCATGCAAACCTACACATTCAGCCATAGTAGAGGGATCATTTCTTAAAAATGAATTTATACACCTTTTAAAAATATCTTGAGAATAATCGCAATTAAAAGTTTTAATCTATGCCCAGCAATAGTAAAAAGGAAAAAATAAAAAATCAGAATTTTCATGGAGCAAACTTTTTTTTTTTTTTTTGTTAATTAGTTTGTTTTTGCAGCCCTCCTTCTATATACTACCAGAATGGATATTTTGACTGGAGTGTGTGAGAGTAGATAAACCTCTGTTGTGACAGATGTGGGTGTGTGTCGCAGAGTGTGTGTTTGTTTGTGTGAGTGGCTCACGAGTAATGGCCAGTGGCAGGTAGAAAGGTGATGGATTGCCTGATTAGTGGTCTGGCTGGGCTCTCCTTACAGATGGGCCGTTGGTTGTGGGCATCTGGCCTTGACATGCGCACACACACACTCACAAATACCTGAGGCAGCGTCTGTGTGCACTCACTCACTCACACACATCCTTGTACTTGCTTCAAACTGAGGACTTTGTATTGACTTCCATCCATTTTTATAATTGTATTTATGCTGTAAACAGACATTTTTCCCAACTCTAACCATTACTAATCTATTCGTAATACTGACCTTAACCAAAACTTAATTCATACCATACCTCTAAACCTAACTAGTAGAACTGCAAAAACGTGAGGAGCGGGAAAATATCTTCACTTCTCAAAAATGTCCTCACTTTGTTGGTTAAAAACTTAACATGGTCCTGACTTTGTAGCAGACACACACACACAAGCAACTATTCCTACACTTGTGTACCCCACTGAGACATGCATGCAGAAATAAAAAAAATTGATCTTTTTTTCACCATCTGCCCAGTGTCTTCCCCTCATCTCGTCTCCGTCCTCCGTATGCCCTTCTCTTTCAGGGTGTATCTGTGTGTGTGTGTGTGTGTGTGTGTGTGTGTGTGTGTGTGTGTGTGTGTGTGTGAAAGCTTGTGTCCCCATGCTTTGCTCGTTAGTCAGTGTAATTACCAGGGAAGGGGAGCAGATTAGGGTGTTTACGCGCCAGGATGTTTACATGGGCGAACACACATGCTGCCTGTATCACTGTGCAAGGGATTAAAGATGTGCACTTTCACTCAAGCGCAGCAAAAGCTGACAAATTTAGCAGTGTGCGTGCATACTCATCTATGGCTCGTGCAAAAGTGCTCAACATCTTATGAATGGGAAAGACTTGGTTTGTGTGTGTGTGTGTGTGTGTGATCCACACGCAGATGGGGAAAATCGCATCATTCTGCTGTGACTGAAGGCAACCAAAGTCCAAAGACAGATGGTCTAATTGATGCCTATTAAGTATAGAAACTCAAACATGTCAGTTCACCCTATCACTGTAAGTTAAAGTGGGTGTATGAAGCTTAATGCCAACTTTCAATATGGTCAATTTTCCAAGGAATAAACTTGAATTAGCTCATCAGATTATATATATAAACCAACAGCAAGGATCTAGTTTCATTTAAAAAACGGCTTTAGCCTTTATGAAATGCGATTTAAGCTCCAAATTGGTATTATGAAATTGTCCTGTTAAGAGGACAACAATAAATAGACTTGAGTGGGAAAAGTAATTGTTTAATGACTTCTAAGTGACTCTTAGGTGAGAGTTTGACTTAAATGATTGCGCCTGTGAAAGTGATTTAAGCAGTTTTGAGTTTTGGGCATTGTCTATTTCAGAAAGAAAATTGTTGCTTCTTTTTATTTGTTGAATGTTGTAAAGAAATAGAAATGTGGGATACATGTAGTGTTGTCATTGTGCGTTCTTATTCAATGATGAAATCTGTGCTCTGCATTTAACCCATCACGAGATTACACTGAAGTGGACAGCTATGCAGGAGCAGTGAGGATTTAGGTGTTTTGCTCAAGGACACCATATGGGCATGGCGGGGAATTGAACCTGAGACTTTCCTGTCCCAAGTCTGCTGCCCTATCATCTGGCTGTCTCACAGAGATCATTTCCTGAGTTTATGGGAATTCTCTGTGAGAGTAAATTCTGAGATTCCTATGGAAACGCCACTGGAACTGAACAAATTCAACCAGTAAATTGACACTGTTACACAGACCCAATGTATTTGTTCTAAACGTCTTTGTTTTAAAATTTCGTTCAAGATCATACGTTAAAGTTAACCTATGATGTTAAGGTTTTTCATAAATCTGTGTTTTGAGTTTGTTGAATTTGTTAAATTCCATTAGTGTTTCCACAGCATTTATTCCATGTGGCCTATGGCCTGGAAAAGTTGGGTTCCGCTATGTGCATGCACAACAAAAAAAATTAACTATTCAAAATGGCCACCACAGCATCGGCACCGTCGCCAACCCAGACTAACAGATCACATGAGACCTTGGTTTAAAACTCCAGCACGCTTGGCAATGTAAGAAAGGCTTTCCAACATGTTTGCCAGTTAAATAATTAGTTACCCAATCATGCATGAGAATAAAATGGTTAAAATGTCCTTAAAATCAGTAGAACTAATTGGACCATTCTGGAAGCATCAAACATGTGTTGTCAGTTTGTCATTTTCCTGTTTGACAGGAGTTATTAAAGTACGTGTCAAAACGACATGCTTGATGAGAGTCAAAAACTCTAAACGGGTCCTGTAAAGATTCCTGCGCGGAAATGACAAATTGAAGGTCATTTTAATGCCTAATTGCTCTTGGCGCTCCTGATGTTTTGCTCTTCAATCTGAGACATCCCATCACACACCATCCTGACCTCTTCATCATGTAATTTAATTGCGTATGCATTTTTTTTCTCCGCTGCCAAGCACAGGTGAGCTGCCTGAGTTGAACTGCTGATGAAACACGAGATTCTGTCTCGCTGTCGTCGTAAGAAAGTTACCCCCCCCCCCCCCCCCCCGCAGTTGGAGCTTTTCGTGGGCTCCCAGGCGTCTTCATGCAGCGAGACGATAATGCCATGTGTCGTAGGCCTATTCAGGCTCAAAGTAATGTCATTTGCAGTGTTTTCATCTCTGCCTTCAGCCCTCACTCCATAAAGCTAATCACAGTGTTTGGCTTCTGGTTCGGGAAGGGCAAAAGAGGAAGACTCAGGGAGGGGGGGAGGGGGCGGGACTGGGAGCTAAACAGTGGCTAATGGCATTTTAAAGGGTGCGGGGACCACTCCCATTACTTATAATAATGAAAAGCTAATGCAAACATCTTGTGCGAGGCTCAGACCCATGCACGCAGCTAAATCAGCAGGCATTTCATACATAGATGGATAGACGGGTGGATAATTTCTCAACTTGATGCAGTTAAAAAACCATTCAACGCTTTTGACTGTGAAATCTTTCCTCTGGGTGATATCATGCAGAGGACACCGAGCCCTCATTGAGTTAATTAAACCTCAGTGAAATGATGTAAAAGAATAAAGTCTGAGACCCCGCCGAGTGATGCCGCTTGAAAAAAAAAGGCAATTTTCAAGTTATAAAGTTGTTTCATGCACTGAAAAAAAAAAGGTTTCATAGGAATTCAAATAAAATCGTAACAGGCCAGACATCTCATAAAGTGAATAGCTTTTTGAAACCCTAAACTGTAGTGTCATATTATCTATCTGAAAGACAAAAACTCTTGAAATAGAATCGTATTTTTGTGGCGCTTGGCCTTACAAGTACCTGCTTTTTACAAAAAAATTACAAAAAAGGATTTTGAAAGATGACATTTAAATATGAAAAGATGCTTCAGCTTTTTAAAGGGCTGTGATTTCTTTTCAGAGATTAAATATAGCAATTACTGTACATCTAAAATACCATCTTGAGACACTCATGAATGCTTGTTCAATTTTCTAAATCTTCTCCCTATTTCTTACTATCTACTTGTATATTTCTTTACAAACACCATCTTTTCCAAGTGGAGTAAGCAGTTTTGTGTAAACAATCCTTCAAAACTGGGTGAAGTGTCTAGGGGGGGGGGGGTGCACAGTGACTCTTCATCTGGCTGTCAGCATTCCTCTCTTTGCCAAATAATAGATCTGTGTTCCCAAGTTTCTGTCTTAATACACTCAAACTGCAGTGCAGCTCTGTGTTTTCTTCTTTTTGTAAAAAAATACTGTTTTCATGAAGTGACCTCACTGCAGCTCATTATGCAGGGTTCTTACAGCTAAGATCACTTCCCTTTGGCACTTTTTGGATCAGCAGTGTTTTAGAAGGACAAGTTTTAGCAAAACAGAAAAAAAACATGTCTGATCAACATCGCTTATAGATGCAAATGAGTTCATTTTAACCAAGTGTTAGAAGGAGGATAAACCTGATGATAAAAGTCTGACAGCTGACTAGTGGGTTGAGATTAGCTGATTTCAAAGAACATGAAGTGAATGTTTCGATGTGTGGCATATCTTACATTAATGAAAAAAAATCTCACTTTGCAACCATTCAAAGGGCTGCAATTATTGTTTTCTTATTACAAACTGCAGTTTCCTCGATTCAGTTCGGTTTATTTTAATAACACAAATTTACAATAAGTCATATGTGACCCATATATCAGGACCAGGGATGTAGTCAAGACCGGGTGTTCCGAGACCAAGACCAAGACCGGACCTTCTGAGACCAAGACCAAGACCGGACCTTCCAAGACCAAGACCAAGACCGGCGCCGAATGTTTAGAGTTTAACAAATATTTCAGAACATTGGTTTTTTTTTGTTTGTCTTTTTACACCACAAAATGCTAAACTTAATGTAGTTAGTCAACCAAAACAGCTTCTTGCTATTAAACTAATAACTGTAATAATATACTAATATTAAAGTTATTAAATGCAGCCATACATTGATACACATTGCCAATATTACTGTAAGTATTTTTTGTGTAAAGAAAGGGGATGGTTTGTATTTTTAATTGATATTATTATTAGTTTGGGGAGAGTAAAGATGAACAG
>JARVGW010000357.1:13608915-13621735 GCA_031762495.1 Anablepsoides rubrolineatus | reverse complement strand
ACAGCTGGACGGGGGATCGAACCGGCGACCTTCCGGTTCCAAGACGACTCCCCTAACCACTCTGCCACAGCCGCCCCTAATCAATCAAATCAAATCAAAACACTAAATCTGCCTAGATGTCTCCACATACCACATTGAAACTTAATACTCCATTCCATGTGATGGGTCAAATATCCTGATACATTTTTCAGCCATATTGCCCAGCCCTACTAGGATTTATAGGGACAAGCTTAGAAGGCTTAAAGACTGATTTGAGACACCCATAACAAAATTGAGAATGGTTCAAGATGTATGCCACTGCATCACAAATGAGGAAATGAAGAACCTTTGTGAAGGTTTGAGACATTTTGTTAAGACTCCTTCATGAATGTGTGTTTGGCAGATACTAGCTGTTTGTAGAAGTTTGTAGACTGACAGTGATTGAAAGATGCTTGTTCCAATTGATTATCTGTAATAAAACTTTAAGGTGGTGGTTTGAAACAATGTAGTATTGTAATGGCAAATCCAAATCTGCACTGGTTTGGAAACAAACACCTGAAACTATCATTTAAAGGTGGCTATTACTCAAACAATTCTAGCAATCTAGCGGTTTCACATCAATGGCTCATGAAAGTTGTTATTAAAACCCCATTCCTATCCAAACCATTTTACCAGTGAAAGTGCTGAATAGAAGTGTTGTTTGCCCCCTTCTCAGTGTGTTTTTCGGCCTCTGCAGACTTTTCTTTTCGGAGGAAAAGAAGCTGGCCCTTCTTTTTTTTTTTTTTCCAAAACCCTCTTCATCTTTCTGTGGGCTTATGTGCTACACGCAGACAGCCACTGGGGCCTCTGTAAGTCCCCGAGTATCACAGACTCCATTGATCTTATTTACTTAGTATTCCATTAGAGCCTAGAAACAAGGTGAAGGAACGAGCAAGCTACTTAAAAAAAAGAGGAACTAAAAAGGAGCCAAGGAAGACTGCCTCACATCCTTTACAACCTCTCCACTTTGCTCTTTGACATTCGAAAGAACTTCCACCCTGTGGTAACTTTTCAAAGCCTGCAGTAATGTTCTTTGAAGCGACCATCAAAAATAAGTGTTTTTTTTTTTTTGTCGGCCTCAATACTTCGTGGGGTTAGACGACTTGTCTGGGAGTTGTATGTATGAGAGGAAGGTAGGGAGACAGCAATAAAGGCACCAAGGAGTCTAAGAACCAGAAGGCAAGAAAGAGCGCTTCTTTTTCTCCTTTCAACTGGACTTTTCAATATGTATCTCAGTTCTTTTTTTACTGCTTTAGACCGTTTTTTCAGCCATTTTTCAACAAACAATGTAATTTTTATTGTTTTGTTTTGGCTGTTTCCGCCTTCAGGGGTCACTGTGGTGAGCAACGTTGCATGAAAGATTTGGCAATTGTTTTACACCTGATATCCTTCCAGGGCTTGAACATGCAGCCTCGGGTTTTTGAAACCGTGGCACTGACCACTAAGCTGCCACAACCCGGACAATATTATTTTTATATTGGTATAAAACACGATAGGTGAAAAGCTTTGTGTATTTGATACATTTGCTGAAGAATCTTGTTTGACTTTAACTTTGTCTACAGCACTTGTTTGTCCAATTTAAGTCCTCCTTGATATAACTTAAAGATACTTAAAGAAACTAAGAGCAGTCATTTTGAAGATGGAGACTTAAAGAGATTAAATTAAACATTAATGCATCAACAAATTGCTTTGGTGAATTGACATAGTTCTACAAAACTCATCAAAATAGCTGCTTTAAACAGCTATTTTTCCTCTGAGTGTCTGAGAGGAAATGTTGTTGGTATTTCCCCTAAAGTACTGACTTTGGCAGGGTGCTTGTCAGATGGAAGGAAGTGGGGTGTTGCTAAGAAAGAGGTGCACTACATAATCAATGTCTCTAGTTGTAAAAACGATGGGGGGCATGTAGTGGACTGCTGCATCAGTAATGCTAAATCTTAGCCACATATCCTCCAGTGGAACTTTTTGCAGGTGGAGGTCAGTTTTCGTAGGCAGAGCGCTCAGTTCTATTGACAGGGACCTAACAGCCCTTATCAAAGGGTCTGGTACCCCATACTCCCAGAGTACCCCCCACAGGAGTCTCCGAGGGACACGGTCGAACGCCTTCTCCAAGTCTACAAAACACATGTAGACTGGTTGAGCAAACTCCCATGAACCCTCCAGGACCCTGCTGAGGGTGTAGAATTGGTCCGCTGTTCCACGACCAAAACGAAAACCACACTGCTTTTCCTGAATTTGAGATTTGACTATCCGACGGACTCTACTCTCCAGGACCACTGAATAGACCTTACCAGAGAGGCTTTGAAGTGTGATCCCCCTATAGTTAACTTGGAACACACTATGCGGTCCCCCCTTTTTAAATAGGGGGACCACCACCCCGGTCACCTCGTTAGCATTACAGTTTGTAAAAATCAAATATATTTTTTTTTCTTCTATTCAATTTTCAGTGTTGATATACGTAAGTTGTCTAAATAATGTGACAGGGCCTTTAGCTTCATATGCTTCAGTTTGTTAGCAAAATGTCTCATGAGTTGCTGGATGAATTTTACTGAATGGACCAATCAAAATGTAAAAAAAAAATAAATAAAGTCTAATAAAGCCTCACAACAAAATGAAAAATCTCATTAAAATCAAATTTCAGTTTGACAGCTAAAGGAAAACGTTGGTCCTCTTGCTGTTTGTGTTTTTGCCCCCAAAGGTCGCAGAGTGAAAGGGCACGGCTCTGTCAGCCATATTTTCAGTTATAGTGGCAGCATGCCCTCAGCTCATCATGTTCACATCACAACGTATGAGTGCACCACTGATGGTGAATGATGTTTTACCGGGTGGATGATTTTTAATATGACTGTTAATTTCAGCAGGCTGTATTTGTGTGTGCGTGTGTGTGTGTCCTGCTTGTTATTCTAGAGGTTTCATTCAAGATGGCTGCCTCAGCCACATGTCATGAGCAGTTGCGGCTGGTGGATTTTTCTTCAGGGGGGCTACAACTCCAAAAGAGACATATCTCAAAAAGCAATTAAACCTGTACTAAGTTGTTTCACACCAGTGTATTTATTAAACACATGAAAAATCAATAAAAACAGCATTACAATTTCATGTAGTGTTGAATTTTTTTGTACATAAATTTTGTCCTTCTGTACTTGAAATAGGCAAATTTCTTCATGACTCTGGTTAAAGTCAAGGATATTTTAACAAGATTCTCTATAGATCATGGTCAGTGCAGTGAGATGTGATGTTGTACCTGAGGAAAGTCTGGATTCACTTGAGTGTTGAGAAGCTCCTCTCAGATTCAGCTGTGCTCAGAGGAGATGTGATGAGAAGCTTCAGCAGAGTCACAGTCAATGGCTACGTTCACACTGCAGGCAAGTCCGACCCAAATTAGATTTTTTTTGCCCCATGCGACCCATACCGGGTTTTTTTATGACAGTTTGAATGCGACAAATCAAATTTTTTCAAATCCGACCCAGGTCGTTTCAGTATGTGGTTCTAAATCGCATACATATCTGATGTTTTCAAAGTGACTGCAGTGTGAACGATCATGTCACATTCTATCTGACTTTTTCATCAGTGAGGTGGAGGTGAGGGATCGATAACACACTAACCTCAAGTCACGCTGTTTAAATCTGTAGCTCCGTGTGTTTACAGCTCCAAAACAGAAGTCCAGTTGCTTCATCTTTTTACTTTTGATTTTCCATGTAGATAGTATGATAAAAACGACGTCCAGCCTCGGTCGCGGAGTGTATCAATTCTAAAGTTACTCGGTCAATACCTTTTTCCAGCTCGTTATTTGGTTCAAAAATAAAATGCTTTTCTGGAGCATCCGGTCAGAGGCAGGTTCAAATATAAACACTGAACCAAACAAGCAGGTCAGATAATTATTTAATCGGCTCTGATTGAACAACAACTTTGGATTTGACGTGCTAAAAAATAGCTTCCATGCTAACTCTGTAAACAAACAAGCCGGTTGAAAGAGACGTCACGTCTTTTACTGCGGATGCGCGTCACATCAGTGCTGTGGAGCGTTCACACAGGAGTCTGATGGATGTCATGTCACATTAAAATTATAATGTGAACGGGCAAGCAAAAAAATCGGAATTGAGCATTAAGACCTGCAGTGTGAACGTAGCCTATGAGAAGGTGTCCTGCACATTGTTCTCCATGAAGAGCTGGTACAGAGCCGCAGCACCACTGCAGCTCCTGAAATCATCCAGGCTGTAGATGAGACTTCAGCTGGGTCTTGTTCAGCATTGGGTAAACCTCTGTGGTGGTCTTCAGTGCTGCTTCAGAGAACTGGCTGTGGTACACCTGGAATCTGCATCAGTGTAGCCCTGATCAGATGCTTTGTGAATGGATCAAGATGTGTCACAAACCTAAAAAATAAATGCACACGTTTTACTTCAATATGGAGACAACAACAAAATCAGCTTTCTATCATTTATTTAATGTAGAGAAAATAATTAATGTTATGAATACATGTGTTAATAGCAACAAATTGTTGCATTTTTAAGGTACTATGTATTATATTTATTATATTATATTTTATTATATGACCTATTTTAAGGTGTGTTCACTATTGTATAACAATATATACCAATATAGATCAATTATGATTAACAAGCATTACAAAGGTCTTTTAGCTTTTCACTCTGGTTTTAATCCATGTTGGGCCAGATCTTGATGCTTGAAAAATGAGGCAGAAATCAAAACAAAGCAACAAAGATACAGATTGGGATATTCTATAGATGTACAGGCAATATTTAGCACTTGAGAGCTTTTGAGCAAATAATAATCCAGCAGTATTCATTTTTATTCAAATGCAATTGGTTAAAAAAGCTGTTTTATATCTTTGAAGACAACAAGAAGTTACAGTAAATGTTTACTCACGTAGGACTGCATCTTCTCATGCCCACACAGTCCCCCCTATACCTGACCCCCACCTCCCTCTTCCCCAGGTACAAAGAAGAGAGGAGGAAACAAGCGTAGGAGAGGCTACATGTTTGTCTTTTGAACTCCACAGGAGTGAGGTGCTTTCAAATGCTCCCAGGTGCAAATTTTTCTTAGATGCTCGAAGGAAGGGCAGGGAGTTCAGTGAGAGAGGGACACGAGAGGAGGAAGAGGAGAGACAAAAAAAATAAAAATAAAATAAAATACTGCTGGCAAAAAAGAAATAAAGTGAAGACCAATGTAAAAAAGGGAGCATAGGGATGGATTTGTGTATCCCGCTAGGGGTGAAATGGTAAGCCACTCTCTGTGTTTTGGAGGAAGAGGATTGATTTCCCCTCCTGTGACCTCTGTCTTACTCACCACTGTTGCCAGGTGTGATACAAAAAGTATTTTAACTGGAGGTGGAAATCCACCAGCTGCTGCATTTGGAAATAGGAAGTGCAACAAGGTCCGCTTTTATGTTGTTTTTTTAGGGTCATTTGGCTGTGGCGACCGTCTTGACATGAGATATTTTGCTAACAAACCGGTACAACATTGTCCACCTTTGTGTTTGTCATAGTGAAAGACAAAATAATCCCTTCAGTGGTTGTCAAATGTTCTTTCTTTCACTTTACAAGTTTATCACATCTTAAATAAATTATTTAAATATGAAGCTTTCATCAAAGCAAAACCTCTTTTTGACCTCTAATCAATTTGCACTTCATCTGTTATGGGATAAAACTGGACTTTAGGTATTTAGGCCATTGGGCCTCATGCAAGAACATGTTCGTATTCTTATACTAAATTTCTCTTAATTTGTTCGTATGAAGGGTTCGTACGAACATGTCACGTCAGATTCAACAAACTCTTCTATCCTCAGGAAAAGTGTGTAAATGTGATGCATAAACTGATGAATGCGTATCAGGTGCTCGTGCACGGGGAGAGGAGATTTGCATATTTACCACCCCAAAAACGCCATGTGAGGCTACGTTTCCTGCCCCACACACCAGGAAGTGTCCATTCATAAATGACATGGCAAAGTAAAAAAGAAGAACTTTACAAATTCGGAGATTGAAATTCTGCTCTTAGAGATCCAGAGTAGAAAATCTGTCATTTTTAGCAGCGTCAGTTGTGGAATTAAAGGATCTGCTTTAATTGATTGAAATGTTAATGTTGTGTCTCCTGTGGGTCGTGTACAGTCACAGAAATATTTTCAACTCTAAATAGCTTCAAACTAATGAAATATAAAGTTATTAATGAAGAAAATACGTCTGAATAACAGTAGACTGACTGTACGTGAAATATACGACAGGTCTGGACCACATGTGAATTTTGTTTGTATCTGAAACAAATCTTAGAATACAAAAAAATTGGTGAATGCCACAAATTCTCCTAAATCACTCGTACGCACAACTTAAGAACAAATCTGTGCGTACGAACGGTTCTTGCATGAGGCCCAATGTGTGTATACATTTTCAGTATTCTGCAAGTCATTTTTAACCATTCGTTTTCAGCTAATAAAGGTCAGAATAAGTGAAAAGGTTAGAATTTGCCTGCTTAAGAGAAAATGTAAAACAGCCAAGTCCACAGAAAAAAGTTCATTTATTATTTTTAACAAATCATTAACTTGTATGATCTGAACGTTTCAGATGCAGGCGGTAACACAAAGTTGTGGATAGTTGCATTACAAACAAAACTTCTGATCTTTTACCAGGCTGTCTAAATAAATTTGGTGCCAATACTGAAATATTCAAACATTTGATCTGTTCCTGTGTATGGCAACTATCTTGAATTGTGTTGACTCCAAAAGTTAATGAGTTGTAGATAAACATCCAACTAATGGTAAAGCTTTGACTTATTCCCAGTGATTTTCTGTTGTTCAAGCAGCCTTAAAACATTTTCTGAGACAAAAGCAAGGCTTAAAATAATACACATCCCCTGCCACATAATCATTTTATTGAAGAGGCTATAGTGAGAAACTAATCAATGTTACATAATATTACAATGTCTGTGATTTGTTGAAGCTCAGATAATGTGCTGTAGTAGAGTCTGAGCTACAGACACACCGAACTGTAGCTTAGTATCAAATATTGACTGAAGGATAGCACTTCTGTGTTTGGTAAGGCTAATTAACTATGGCAACCATCTTGAATTGTGTTGACTCCAAAAGTTAATGAGTTGTAGATAAACATCCAATGATTATTTACAGAGCTTTGTTAAAAGTCAGTTTAGCAGTTCATAAATTATGTTTAAAATATACTACTACACATTGCTGAATACCAGTAAAGCCAAGGTTTAACACAAGAATCTTGCACAATGTGTACAGCTAACACACCACATTTTAGCTCTTTATGAAAATTTTAGGTATTTTTGTGTTGGCTAAAGTTAGTTGTGGTGTCTAAGGCTACAAAAGGGTGGTGGAAAAATTCCTGAGGTTTTTCAAAGGGAAATTAGGGAAATTTTGAACATATTCCAAATTAGGTACTTTTTCATGGGAATTATGGGATAAGGTAAATTGTAATTTACGAACCGAAATCTAAATCATTTTTTGTCACCGGTGAATATGCATGCAAAATAAGATTTTAGACATACATTTCAACAGATATATTACTAAGTAGGAAATAATCAAGTTTTGATTATCCTTGTTATAAAATAATTAATCAAACAAATAATGAAATAGATGAGTAAAATATTATTACTTAGCTGACCCAACCTTATTAAAACTTAAATGAAATGACCCCCCCACCACACACACACACACATCCTTTTATTTTCATCACTTTGTATTGACTTCCATTCATTTCTGTAACTGTATTTATGCCTAACCCAGACATTTTCCTTAAAACTAACCATTACTGGTATAAACCTAACCCTAAGCTGAACCAAAACTCAATTCACACCATACCTCTAAACCTAACTAACGCAGTAGAGCTGTAAATAAAGTGAGGACATTGAAGAGGTTCTCACTTTACATCAAAGGCCTCATTTTGATAGTAACTGTGACGCAAATGGTCCTCACTCTGTAGTAGAAACATATGCACACACACACAGACCACACACAAAAAAGCCACATTTAACATTTTAAATGAAAAGCGCCTCCTTTCCCTCTAACTTCCATGTTTTAGTCCTTGCGACAAAGTTGTGACTTTGGCCTCTGTAATATAAAAACTTCAGTTTGTGTAGTCTGGACATGGCTCCACTAATCCAAGGTACAATACACTAACACCTGGTCCAGATACCACAAAGGTTAACAACCTTCGGTGGCCCAGATGTGGTTTGCAAGATGTGGTCCGTGCATGGGCCAGCACCACATAAACCAAACCACACCTGTGCCATAAAAGCAGTGGCATAATAGCCAGGCTAGTTGACAAACCACTTGCCATGCCAGCAGTCAGCCAGCAGTGGTAACTTGATACCAGAGCTGGCCCACACCTGTCTGCTTTGTGCATTCTGTGCATGTGATAGCCAACATAGATATTTGATAAATCATGCATGAAATCTATTTGTTTTAATCAAATATACTTAAATATATTTGTCCTAACTTTATTTAAAATCTATTTGAGAGCCATTCAATATTTGAAATGTTAGTGTTATCCTCCTTAAATCAAGTTGACTCTAAAATGAATGAGTTTAGATGTACAGCTAATATTTACTGTGGGTCTCAAACTGGTCGAGTCGTTCATTAGATATTTTGCTAACGGACAGAAAAAACACAGAACTTCCTTTTGCCTTTCAAAGCCTGATGATAAACAAAGAGCTAGTTGCTTGAATTGCCACCTTAGCCAACAAAAAATTTTACATGTAAGTTGAAAACACAAACCTTTTTGTATTTCGTTACCAATCAAGTTAGACTTTAAGCAATATGCCTCAGTTCTTTGATTTGATCAGCTTGATTGTAAAACTAATGATACGCTGCTGTAGACTAAATCTTTGTTCAAAAGATTCTTCTACCACTTTTTCTTGGGGTCATTGTTGCTCCCAAGGTGCAGAGATTCCATATATTCCCAAACCTCCTTCAACAGGTCACGTCCTCACGTCGGATCACTGGGACATAAAATTAAAGACTCTTAGCCTTTTGACACCCCCTTTTTCAGGCTTCAAAAGTTAATCTGTTTTTTGTTAAATTCAAATTAACTTGACCTTCCCCTTAACAGCCTGTGTGTGTGTTCTGCCGAACTGTTGGCACAGGCCGAACCCGCACTGTTTGCCTAAATGGTACAAGCTACATACTGCCCCCCAGGACAACCACAGGCCATTACCTTTAAGGGGAGAGAAAAGGTGGGGGAAAGTGTTGCCAGGTGAAGGTCAAAGCAGCCACCGGATCTATAGCTCCTCTGCCCCCCCATCCTCTCCCCTAAATAATAAAAAATGAAAATTGTGACTGAATGCTCCAGCTGGATATAAATTCCAGAGCTGTAAAACTGCAAAACTACACTGCCCACCCTCATAAATTGGCATCTCCCTGCCACCCTCGCCCCCCCACCACCCCGGCTCCACACATGCTTTATGACAAGAAGATCAGACCGCTGAATGAACTGAAGCGAGGCGATCGTATATCTTCCAGGTGAAGATGGGGGATTCAGGGAGAGAGGTTGTCTCGATCAAAGAGAAAAAAAAGAGAGGAAAAAGAAAGAAAAAGAAAGTTTGGGGAGTAAAGAGACAAAAGACAAGAGTTGAGCCGAGGAAAACTTCTTGCAAGGGGCTTGAATCGTCATTCTGAAAACCCAGCACAGCTCTTGCAGAGCAGATGGATTTCCCTTTCAACCAACACTTTGCATATTAATGAAGAAAAATTGATTCCCTTGAAACTCCTACAGCTCCTTTGTTTTAAGATGTTAAAATCACATTAAATGCCTTCCATATGTTATGCAAAGACAAGCATGTTGACATAGAAATATTTGCTAATTATAAATTAATTTACTTAAGTAATTGAATCATTAGCATAAGTAGTTGGTGGCTCTTTGCTGTGTGAATACAGATATGCCATTTTATTTCAAATGAAGGTACATAACATTATGACCAATAGATCAGGGATGTGTGACATCAGGAAAACACATGATAGCCGTATAATTGAATATGGTGACACTATATTTACGATACTCTCAGTTTTCTCTCTTTGTTTTTCTTCAGTCACAACAAGCTCCAGAACACTACAGTGAAACTTGGAAGAGGTTTGGTTATGTTCTAAACCAGCGGTTCCCAACCTATTTTCCTCAAAGCCCCCCCCCCCCCCTTCTTACTTCCTAGTCAATCTGAGCCCCCAACCCCCTGCTCACCCACCCGCCCGCTTCTCCCTCTCCTCTCCCAAAGATTCAGTCAGATTAATCTCTTTATCAAAGTGATAAATTATGAAATAAATAGTTACAAACTATTATTGGAAAAAGGTATAAACTTGTAGTTGTAGTTGTACAACAGAAATAATAACTACAAGAGCACTGTTTTGATAATTACTCAAATAACTTTTCTTTAAAAACTAACAACAGAGTAATCTTTAAAAAAAATCTTAAAAAAAAAAAACAATTGTAGTTTTGGCAAGATATCAAACTTAGACTAGATACCACATAGCGGTAACATAATGACCCCCACACGAGCAATGCACCAGAATTGAGAGGTCTTTATTCCTAATAAATGTCATGGTGCATCCCAAAATTGTACTGGTTCTTTTTTTTTTTTTTTGGCTTTTTTTTGGGGGGTGAGGCATTGGTTTGCCTGATCTTTAGCCCCTCATAAGAGCTAAACAACCAAAGAAAATTTGAAGCTTCTGTGTTTAATTTAGAGCTATGACCATTTTTTGCATGTCCAGATACCCCTTTTTCAGATAAAGTGTGAGTTGGGGGCTATTTATTTGTAAATAAATAAACAAACAGGTAGAAAACAATATGACAAAACCTTTAGACAATTGTTTTATTGTGGTTGTCTTTATTCAGAGGGACTACTTTAAGTTTGTGTTATTTGAATTTTTTTTTTTATTTTTTATTTTTTACTATTTTAACTATTAGTTTTGCAAAAGCATTTTTCATATTTAAATGGTTTTACTAATCCTAGGGGGAATTAAAATAAACACAGCACAAAGATAAAACTGAGGTCAGCTGACTTCACCCATTTCCCAGTCTTTGTTTTGATGCCTTTTCGTTTATTCAACATAGTTTCTATTACATGCATGAATCAAAATCATTTTTTGGGCTGTGTTTTTATATTTATTTTTGAACAGCTGCTGCGCATTGCGACCAACAGTCAGCTATTGTCCCATCTCCTTCAAATCTGCGTGTGTGTGTGCGCGCACGCGCGCGGTCAGCTGAGCTGCATAGCAGAGAGTAGTGACCTTTGAGTAAAATAGTATTTAAGCAAAATATTTGAAAATAAAGTATATATTTCAGTTCTACAGGGTTACATTCTCACCTAAAAACTTATAAAGCAGATGTAATCATTGTCAATTATTATATTAGCTATCATATATTAGCTTCTGTAACATACAGAGTCTATATTAAGTATTTTGTACAGATTAAATTCTGAAATACAGTGGTGGGCACTAGTCCCCTAAACCGCAAATCCACTAATAGCGGACCTAAATACTTTGTTTGCGGTTTTACTAATGTTTATAATTCATAAGCAGATTTGCGCTTTCTAAAATTATAACATAGTACCGCTAATAACCTATTTTCTTTCATTCATCGTTATCTTGAACAGCAAAATGTATGGCTGTCTATGAATCACAACACTCATGACATTTCCAACAGCACCCCTTCCACCAAATGTTATTATTGGGAAGATATACATCCTTGCAGTCTGTTGCTTTCGGTCGCGGTTCTCATTTTACAGACATTTCCCACAATGCTTTGTGCCTGCTTATGTAGCAGGAAGGCGGCTGGGCAACACTCCCTGTCCCAGAAAAAACTGTTCATGTTTGTAATCCATACTAAAATTTTACATGTATTGGTTTACTTTACTTTACAATCGGAGCTCCTTTTTTTAAAAAAAATAAAGTTTAAACACTGGAGCTCAATACTTGACGTAATTGGTCGAAGCAATCGACCGACGGGGTTAGCTGATGTTATGCTGATGAAGACTGACATCTAGTGGTCAACTGGAGCGATACCAAAACTTTAAATTCCATGCTCTTATTTTGAAGCTTTCATTTTGAAGTGAAGATAGTTTCCTGTACGCCGTGCTTTCGTTTCCCGTCCAAATCCGTCATGTACCCAGAATGCATTGCTTCATTTATCTAAACAGTTTTTAAATTACATTATTGATGCATTTTTAATGAAAAATCTACAATAAACAAAAGAAAAAGACAAAGAACCAGCAGAAATAGCAATTCTTAACAACTTTTTAATTTTTACACCATGAGCCAAAGATCTGTTTCATGAAATCACCTCCCCAGCAATCTAGTGTAAGATTAAGCTGTATGAGTGTTCATACACTGCTAGCTGGCAGTGATGTGCATGTATTGTACAGGAATATTTGCTGGCTAGTGACTGTCAAATTGAACTTGCGCTTTAAAATTAGCTTCTGCTAGTATTTTGATGGCATAGGCGGTTTTAAAGTTGCAGACCTAATTTTATTCATAAGTGCTTCAGAAATATAATTTTTGGATTAGCGTTGCCCACCACTGCTGAAATGTAGTTTTCAATTTCAGCTATAGATGAGATTCTGATCACTGCAATTGCAAATATCAACTTGTACGGATTGGCTGTACATTATAAGGTTTTTACGTCATTTTGCAGCAAATTCCTAGTCTGTAACTCGTTTACTGACAATGGCAATAAATTGTTTCTGATTCTGATTCTGATATGGACGTATAGAGAAATCTCACGGATTTTTTCAAGTCTTACAGATTTTTTCAAAACCTCATTTTCAAATTTATCTAACATGTCAGAGCCTG
>JARVGW010000357.1:13560401-13571902 GCA_031762495.1 Anablepsoides rubrolineatus | reverse complement strand
CAGAGAACAAAAATAAAGCTTTAAAGAAGAAATCCCAGATTCCTGTTTATTCAGACATACCATTTTGAACAACGCAGGTTTTTCTTACACTGAGATACTGTCTGTGAGTGATAACACTACGATTATGTGCAATAATGTCCACCTGACACTTTGATATGGCTGCTACTGTTGTTTTTTTCACTTTTTATCTTATTTTATCTTACTTTTTTATTCTATTTTTACCACTTTATTTTATCTTTTTTAATTTTCTGATTTATTTGCGCTACGGGAGCTGCAAAATTATTTTGTGTTTTTTTTGTCTGTGTTCTTTTCAGTGCTACAAAGTCAATCTTATCTCATCTCATCACAAAAGACTGGCTAAAAACTAAAAACTAAAAGTAGACAAAAATAGATACAAGACTGCAAAATCAAAATTAAGTGAGTTTTGAAGGAATTTAAAATATTTCTGTATTCTGAGAAAATATTTGTAAAATAAGCGAATTATATTGAAAAATACAGATAATACAAAGTTACCCCCCCCCCACACACACACACACACACACACAGTGACTGCTGCATATGGGCACCAGTGACCCCTATGACCCTGAAAAGAAGAAGTTGGTATAGATAATGGATGGATGTCTATAATTTAAGCACTTGTAAAGTCAACACATTTTGTTGTTAGAGAAGGATTTAATGATGTTTTTGTTGTTTATACATTATTTAGATTTTTTTAAAAGGGAAGATTTAAGTTTTTTTTTCTTTCTGCTGCCTTATTATTTTGCTTTTAAAAAGAAATGAATAAAATGGGAAAAAAAACAGGAAAATAAAATCAAGATGGCTGCCATAACTAACTGACCTCAGTAAACACACAAATCTCATTCTCAAAATATAACCCAAGCACCAACAGATACCCCTTCAAGTCTTTATTTAAAACTTTATTATGGAAGTCAGCAGTCATTTTGCATTACTTCCATAAACACTGTGTTTAATCACATGAAAATCTGATACATCATACTTATTTGCCAAATTAAACTTTATGCAGTGAAACAAACTTAAATTTTGCATTTTAGTAGGTTATGATAATCTGCATCTCTTTTGATTGCTATTTAAATCTGTTTTTACCAAAGTAAATGGGTTTTATGAATACTATTTATGGATAGAACCAATCCTTCCCATTGACAAACATTGCATTGTGGGTAATGTGGTGACGATGGAATAAGGTTTTGCTTTGGACTAGAGATGAATGAACAGATCTGCATGCAGACAGTAAACTTGCATTCATGCATTAAGTGTGGAAATGACTGGATTTGAAAACCACCTTATCTAAAGTTTGTTTACCATCTTCAGTGCCTCAGAAGTGGAAATAAATACCTGTTTGATGCTAATTTTTAGCCATCCATTAATTTCCCACTCCTGCTTTGTCCCATTCAGGGTCGTGGGAGGGCCGTAGCTTCCGCCTGATGCAAATTTACAAGGTTGTTATTCAGGCCCTCGTCCACACTTCGCTTGAGTCAAACAGTAAAAAAAAAAGTTAAACGATCCTCTATGTGCCCGGCTTTAGTAAACACCTGCTGCAGAACATTGGGCTTTTGGATACATCAAAGTGTTATAAACATAAAAAAAGAAAAAGAAAAACTTTTCAAAGTAGTATGCTTTTAACATGAATAAATACAGCAGGAGGGAGTCTTGGTCATGTGAGTTGATTTACTGTAGCAGCAGCTGCAACCACAGAGGGCAAGCTTCTGAATTTATCATTAATGTACATGTTAGCAAAAATATTGAACTTTAAGTTGTAAAATATATTAATAATAATATTAACAAAATAACTAATATTTTAGAGTGTATTTAGGTTATCTAATGTATAAAATGAATGCCAAAATGCAGTGTGTGTTATGAATGTACCAACAGAAGTAAAACAGGAAAATGGGTCTCATTTTACAAGTGGATTTTATCCTATTAGCCTAATTGTGAGTGTGATATGACCAGAAGTGAAGCTAATAATGTCACAGTTTAAAAAATAAAAAATAAATAAACCTTATAAAGCTGGTTGTCATTTTTTAATAGGGCTCATACAAGTATAAATGGTAGTTCAAATTAAAAGAAACCAAGTGATGAGTGGAAGTCCAATTGTTGGTAAAACTCAGTTGGGTGTACAAATGATGTATTATGTGGCCTAGATAAACCAAAGTTTATGCATTGAGGCGGTAGGAAAGAAAAGGGAGCAGAGCAGGGAAAGTGTTAAGCATCTCAGGTTTGAAGGGTGCTGTGAGCTGTTGTCCTCTTTGGGTGCCATCTTTGCCCCTCCATGATGTCACAGGTACTAGCAGTCGACAGGATGGGGTGTGGAGGGAATGACTCTCAGCTGTTACCACACCAGACTTTAGCTCAATATCTCCTAAATTCACTGACTTGTAGCCATTTTAGTATTTGCTAAGGTTGGTTGAGTTAAAAAAAAACTTGTTGAAGGTGCTGAGGTTGCTGAATGTTTGACTGCCAGGAGTTGAGCAAACTTTTGGACTGGTTAGACATGCTGATCCTGCAAAAGGATGCATCCAGAAACTTCGGCACTATCTGCAAATACATTGTCTATCTGACTTCAGCCCTAATATATTCATTTAAAAAGATTTAATTGCGAAAACAGCAACAAGCTAAACAAATGATTGTCATGCAAAAGTGTAGAGATGTACTAATATCTGATGTATTTATTACCTTTTATGTAACTAGGCAAATACCATTGAGATCACAGATGTCTTTTGCAAAGGAAGACTGTGACTGAAGGCAACCTAACATGCATGTTTTTGCTCTGTGAGGAAAACCGGAGTCCCTGTAGAAAACTCACGAATGCACCAGGAAAACGCTCAAACTCAGCACAGAAAGACGTCTTGACTGAACCAGGGATTGAATCCAGGACCTTCTTGCTGTGAGGCTTCAGTGCTAACCACTGATCCGCCATGCTGCCAAAGCTTTGTGTAGCATTCTTTCACACTGCCAAGGTCAGTAATGTTCTTTGTGGCAACCCTAACCTGCCCTGAAATTAAGAATCCATCTATTTAAATACACTTATGCACAGATGAACAAACAAACCAACCCTATTGAAAAAATAAACCTCCTTGATGGAGGTAACAATTAGCCTCTGTATCTCAAGACTCTACTTAGTGACTGATGTCACAGCTGATAAGGTCCTAACTATTGATAACTAATAAATAGAACATCACTACTAAGATGACTAGACTATCCCTTTAAAGGGTTTCAAAGAAGTGTTTCCGTTTAGGCGATAAACTAGATGAATGAAGGGCATTGCCATGCTGCCACCTGGCATATCCCTCTGTCTACTTCTCTGTCCAAGTCCGCTGCTTGTCTGTCACTCAGAATGACCCATCCCCCCACCCCCTCAAAGCAACGCCCAGTGCTGCGCCAAGTGGTCCACTGTGGCCCATAACAAGCTAATGATGTCACCTAGGCTGGAGGACTCTTCATTAAAGCAGGATCAATCTGGCAGCTAACGCGGGGCAGAGTGCCAGGAATACAGCCGAGAGCGCTGGGACGGGCAGAAAGGATGTCTGTCCATTAAACCTCAAAACGACATGTGTTGTTGTATGTTTTATTGCCTGCCGCCCAATGCAAAAATAGAATTACAAATAGTTCTACAACAGCCATTTTTACAGATTTTGAGCTAAAAACACATACTCAGAGCACAAGATCTCACAAATAACATTATTTTCAAGATTTGACCAAAACAACTCCGAACCAAATCTCTAGGTTAGGGTCCCTCTTTCCTACAGTCTTAATGCTTATTATTTCCTGTTAAACTAAAATAAACTTGCCAAACCACATTACTATTTCTTTTTTTTTCCTTTTTTTAAATAAAATGACAGAATTGGTAAAGCGTGCTGTTTAACAAAGCCATACAGAGTCTCTCTTTTCTCTCTGTCTCTTCCGGCTGGTGTTTGCTGGAGATAAGCTCGCAGAAGAGTGTCTCTGTCTGCATGTCGGCACAGAGTACACACCTCGGTGACCGTGTCATTCATCTATCCATGTAGCTCTGTGTGTGTGTGAGCCTGTGTTCCTGTATCCCTAACTCGTGATTGATTCAGTCCTCTGTGGAGAACTTTTAGAACCTTCTGTTAAACGGCCTAGTATTCTTTCCAGGAATGCATATTGCCCGATGCATTTTAGGATGGTGTAATTTTGAGGTGGCTGCCACAGCCAAGCCTTCTGAGATGTGTTAATGCTCAGAGTATGGGTTGAGGATACGGAAACCGAGAGCGGATGTTTTCGGCATACAGTTTTTTCCCATTGTTTTCTCAAGATAACATGTTTTTGTCATTATAACAAAATAGTAACCATTTTCTTGAGATAATGGGTTTATTTCCTGATGGTTTTCTTCATATAATGAGTTATGGTTTTCCACTCTTGTATATCATTCAGTAACCATGAAGATGACCTTGTCCCCTCAACTGATCACAGATCAAGTTTATCAGCAGGATCACTTAAGTGTAAACACCTGTTGAGCTGCAGTCATCTTCTTAAACGATATGAGCTGATATGAAAGTTATCTGTACAAGACAAACAAATTGCATTTTCAGCCTGTTATCAATGCGTTTATCAGTTCCAGGTTCTCCACGATCAGACATTTTCAGCTTAAGTTTGTTCTTGGTAAGATTTTAAGAACTCTGAGAAACTGCTGATGAACATTCAAGAAAAGATAATCATCATCGAGAAAATATTTGTCTTCTTGTGATATTGGAAAAAGTACCTCATCTTGAGAAAACGGCCATTCTTATTTCATCATAACCACATAATTAACTCGTTATCTTGAGAAAACCTTGGGAAAAATGATATGCGGAAAACGTCCACTCTCGGGTTCCATACGAGTAGGACTCTTAGATATTACCACAAAAATTTGACATCAAATTGTGTGTGCAAAGTAAAAAACTGCACATGTTATCATTGGGTGTGCTGTGGGTGACTAAGAGCTACAACGATTGTGACGTCAACCGGAACTAAAGTGGTGAAGACTGCACTATTAGAATGAGGATTTTGTGTGTGCTACTGACTGACACCATAGAGAGTTTGGGAGAGGAGAGTGGCCGTTACAGAAAAATGAAGTAAAAGCTATGGAGTGGGAGGTCTTGGTGGATAAGGCAAGCGATTCAAATGCAAGAAAATGCAGTGTTGCAAGGAGTTTTTTATAGAAGGCCTGGCTTCTAGTTGTGACTGGCTCCAAATCATGTACAATGTACCCTTCGGATGTTTAGCTGCACACTGACTTTTAGAAATCTAAATTTTAGCAAGAATCCATAGTACCTGACACAACGGGGAGGTTGATTGACGACATCTGCAGCAGAGCAGGTACAGTCCAGTGGGGGAAGTAGGAGGGAACAAATTAAGATGTAAAATAAATTTAAAGCTGAGTTATTGAAAATTTTTGTGAGATTTTTTAAAATGTGCAACATGCAAAATGGGGGAAATCCGTGTCATTCCAATCCATACAACTTGACATGTATGAAATCAGCCCATAGGGCCTCCGGCAGCTCAAAAATGGCATTACTGGATAGACGATGTGTCTCTATTTATCACTACTTATTTTATTTCCTTTTTGCCACAGTAACCAGACATTTGTTCGTAATGCTGTGCCAGTTTGCCTCTGCCTTACAAACATGCTAAATATATACAAAAACAGCAACGTCAATCAGTTTCAGATTTGATTAATTAAATTACGGTGCTAAATTATTACATTTGAAAATTCCTCCTCCAAGTATTTTGCACTTTCAAATACTCACTGTAAATTTAGCATATTCATGAGGGCAAACAAGCTAAATGGATTGCACCACAGACTCAATCCTCCGTACATAGTTAGTAGATCATCTTTGCGTGTGCTGTCAAGTTTGCATGTGCTTTTATACATGCAAACCTTTAGTAGATCAGGCTCAAAATGTCAGTTGTAGATAAACATGATGGTTGCTTTCTAAATATTGCATTATATTGCATTGAATGGTTTATGAGATGCTTTATCAATAGTCATACAAACACAGACAAGCAAAATGGGCATTGCCCACTTTATGTATTGATAAATATTATGTATGATTCTTTAAAATGTGCATTCTCAGAAATGTGTCGTTTTGTCTCTACATCAGCTCTTGTGTATTTACTTGCTAGCATTACACATTGTTAGCAGTGTAACAGAGAGATCTCAAGTAAACCAACAGGTCAGAGGTTATACCAAGAGTTCTAATTTAAAAATCAACTTGTTACTGTGTATCATGACCTTGCAGTGCAGTTATTTTTCTTTTTCCCCTCTGCCCTTGCTCAAACCCTGTGTTAGTGGGAAATTACTGCTTCTCTGCGAGTCGTCATTTAGAACTCATCTGATCACTCTTCACCCCATTTATAAGAATGGTATTAATTTACAGACTCCTTTCCATCACTCTTGTTTTGCCACATCTGCCCTTCAGTGATGCTTGCCATTCATCCAGACACTCATGATGCACTTAGAGAAACAATATTGTGGCCTTTTGAATTGGGGACATTTAAACCCAGCTCCTGCCTTTTTAGTTCCAACTGAGGAAATTGGAAATGAACCATAAGCTGTGCACACACATCCAATACACCCCCATGTACAGAACTGAGCTGCTTGGATAGACTATTTGGCACCAAGCCTAAACTATCTGACTTCAGTTTGAAAATAATGCCTGGGTGGAAACCAATAACTTTTTATCAGCTGCATAATGATTTCTAGAAGTTGACAGGATCAAATATTTCAGCGACCAATGCTGATCTGTAAAAATCAAGATGGTTAAAATGTAAAGCCGATTTTTATCACTGACTCCTGAAAGGCAAAAGACAATGTTTTTGTCCATCTGTGTGTGTGTGTGTTATGTTTGTCTCACTAACATATCTTATGAACTACTGGACTTATGTCAATAAATCTTTTAGAAAGTATTCATTAATAATACAATCTGATTAACTCTTACTCAACCATTGGAATATGGCCACCACAGCACACTGAGCACAACAATGGTTTTAACTTGGTCAATTTTGCAAGAACTGACCAACAATTGGTGTGATAGTAACTGAGCTGGATCTCCAGTGCATATTCTGTGCATTAATAGTGTGTGTTTAAACTTTTGCTAATAACAATTTTGAGTCAACTTTGTTGGCAAAATATGTCATGAACCACTGGATGGATTTTAATGAAACTCCCTGGAAACTATGTTTGGTTGTACATCTACAACTAGTTATATTTTGAAGTAAGCATAATTTATGATGGTTGCCAACTTACAAAATACAAAACTTTATATATTTCAGTCAATTTTATAATTTTTGTTTAAAACACTTTCAGAGGTAAAACAGCTGTATCTCCTTTTTTTAGACATGACATAGTCCCTTCAATAATCTGCTACATAGTTTGATCAGCTTCCTTATAAGTTAATCTTGTGCCCCTCCCCCCTTCAAAAAAGGAAAAAAAATCACCCGTGCCACTAGGGTTGTCAACTCATCACCTCTAAAACACAGTACAGCTCCGCCAGGGCTTAATGACATAATGTCTTAAATGTGATGTCATCACACAATTTTTATTTCCCCAATATTTGAGTTACATCCGCCTAAACAAGATTTATTGTTTCTGTTATTAAAACGTAAAGAAAAAACGAAGGATTTAATCAACACATTGGGCCGCATGCAAGAACCGTTCGTTTGAACAGATTTGTTCTTAAGTTGTGCGTACGAGTGATTTAGGAGAATTTGTGGCATTCACCAATTTTTTCGTATTCTAAGATTTTCTTCAGATATGAACAAACTTCACGTGTGGTCCAGACCTGTCGTATATTTTACGAGCGTCAGTCTGCTGTTATCCAGACGGATTTTCTTCACTAATAACTTTTTTGTTTTGAGTTGAAAATAAACCACACTCCATAATTATGTTGACATTAGGCTATTCTGTTTGAATTACAATTATAATTTTAAATGCAATAACAACATAAATTGGTTAAATTAAAAGCGACTACTCTTCTGAATAAATGAAACCAATGTAACAGTTCTTTACACTTAAATGAAAAGTATTTGATGATTATGATTTAGATTTTTATTTCTGTGACTGTTGGACCCACAGGAGACACAACATTAACATTTCATTCCTCAGCTTTAAAGCAGATCATTTAATTCCACAGCTGACGCTGCAGATATTTTTTTTTTCTGGATCTCCGAGAGCAGAACTTCAAACTCCGAACTCGTAAAGTTATTTTTTACCATGATGTACTTTATGAATGAACACTTCCTGGTATGTCAGGCAGGAAACGTATATCCTTATATGGCGTTTTTTGGGTGGAAATTATGTAAATTGCTCTCCCCATGCAGCACCTGGATAAACATTCACTCCTCATTTACACACTTTTCCTGAGGATAGAAGAGTTTGTTGAATCTGATGTGACATGTTCATACAAACCCTTCATATGAACGTATGTAAGTAAGAGAAATTTAGGATAAGAATACGAACATGTTCTTGCATGAGGCCCAATGTTTTTATTTTTTTCCTTACAATCTTTCAGCTGGTGTTGGCCTCAGTAAACAGAAGGATAGAAAAATGTAAACATATGTTATTGTGATAAATGAACCTTTTTAGGCAATTACCACTTCAGAAAATAAACAATATTACTGAACAATCAGGGCTATACGACATCGACATAAACATTACATGTTTTATATGTTTTATTTTATTAATATATATATATATCTATATACACACTGCATTGATCCCCTGGTGTGGAAATTCTCTGCATTTTACCCACCGCACATGTGAACACATATTGTGGAGTAGTGGATCAAGCCTCTGCAGTCTTTGCTATTGTCACAGGACTCCTTTCACTGAAGGAGGTAACATGAGTACGTCAGTCATTTCAGTTCCCTCAGTGTTTTATATGGCCGAGGCATTTGGCCACTTCAGTACCGTCCCTCAGGGTCTCCCTTCATCTCTGGGTGCTAGGCAAATGTCTACCTGTATTATTGTGACAGTTCTGATTGCAAGCTACAGTCAGAATACAGTAGAAAGAGCATCCCATACAGGATGCTTCAATTTGGTTAAAAATAGGGGACAGCCTGGCTAATACGGGACAGTGTGCAACCCTGCCTGCCACAGAAATCATTCTTGTCTGAGGAAGTGCTGTTTGATAGACACAATGCAGCAGTGTCATTAGCAAGCATATTCACAGAGGTGCCTGCTTAATATTCAGCTCAGTATGTTCAGGCCTGACCAATTAAAATTAGAAGAAGGAAAAAAAAAGACAACTGGCCTAATTACTTGGCTGGCCTTTCAGTTAGTCTATTTCTTAAGAGACCCAGTGCTGTGGCACAGTGGTGGCAGTGTCAGGCTTTGGTTGTCTTTCTTTGGACACACTTAAGGCCCCCACATACTCGGGCATACTGTGCTTATTCGTTGAGCCACGCACGCGGACTCCGCGAGTATTGTCTGTGGACGGTTGAGACTTTATACTTGAGCGTACTGATCTCAGTCGTCACAATTTCAGTCATGGCACTAACAGATGAGGAAGAAGAGATAGCTTGCCGTTTAACTTAAAAAAGATTAAAATAAAATAAAAAAAGTGGCATTTACCTTACCCAGGGTCTGAGCAATTTCCTCACACAAATTATTTGCTCACTGAAAGTCGTTATATTCCCACATTGACGTGTCAGATAAGTTTCTGTTTTCTAATGTCTTTGGTGAGATACTCTTCAAAAATTTGACTCTATTTCGTCCACAAGATGAGGCCGTTTCTCAACCTTGTCTGATTGGTGTTGCATACAAAACAGTTTGATTTGAACTCGCCGGGCAGTTTATTGTGCGACAAAAATGATCTTTTTGCGGACCTTTACGAACGTCTGCTTCGAGTCCAGCTTGAGTTTGCATGGACCTCCATGGAATGAAGTACGCCCAAATATGTGGGGGACCTTAAGAGACGCAGCTGTGAATGTATCACCATAAAAAAGATAAAAAGAAATTTATTTAGAGAGACCTGAATGTCCCACAACCAAATTCGCAAATGTGAGATAATCCTTAAACGACTGTGGATGTTTAATGTCACACTCAAGAAATGTTAGTAAAATTTGATTTAAACACAGAAGCCATTCTAGAGGCAGATAACTGTGTGAAATATGTGAGTGCAATGTTCATGTTGAGTTTCCCAATGTAAATGATGGTGTCTTGATCACAAATGTATTGTAAAAATAGATTGAAACTAATTAAAGAGCAAGGAAACTAAATTATTTTTAATTACTTACCTAATTAGGATTGATTTGTATTAAACTCAAACTACAGTTGGTCCTGCTGTGTTCATTTGACTTCTATGTAGGAATAACTTAAATACAAAGATAGAAAATAAAAGGTAGAGGACTAGGTCGAATGCTTCTCTTTTTCACTTCCCGTCCTTGCTTTTATTGACGTTTCATGCCATTGTGCTCATTGTATGTACAAATGACCCCACAGGGCTCCTTCACCACATAATGACACACTGACGACATCGACTGTTGGAGAAGGGGCGTGCGAGCCGTGCGGATCACGCCGTTTCATTAGCTGCTGAACCAGTTGAGGAGCTCATAAAAGGTTGGGCTCGACGCCTGGGATGGGACGTCGTTAGCGCCATGCGGTTGCCCAGCAGTGTTGCCATAATTACAGCTTTTAACGGTGGGGAAATTAGCAACCTGCTTGTGCAATCCAGCTATCAGTGAGATCCCAGTGGCACTTCGCTGATGTGTCTTGTAGCTTGTTAATTGTTGGGTAGTAAAGACATCTAAGTCCAAGAGAAGAAAACACACTGTTCTTTTGTTTTGTTGTGTGCTCTTGCTTGTGCGATTACCCTGCTTCAGTAAAATATTCTTCAAATTTAAATATTAAGAAGAGAAGCCCAACAGTTCTTGTTGAACTACATCATATGATTTTCAAATTGCAAAATTACAAACTTGAGCAACAACTGACTAAAATGCATAAAAGCTAAATAAATTAAACATCTAAACATTTTTTAATTGCACTTTGAAGAGATTGGTAAGAAAATGTGTGAAACTTCTGAAAAACATTGGTGCATCTGTTGATTAATTCACAAGATATTTTGCTAACAGACAGGATTGACTCAAACAAGCCAAAAAAGTCTGTTGATGCTTGGGGATATGTTGGGGATGACATTTGGCTACTACAAAAAATTGTACCTCTAAATTTTTAAAACTGGCTGGCTTTGCTGTGAATACTGAACTGGTGTACATATGTTTTACATTTCTTTTATTTTTATTATATATTTTTACTTTTTTACCCTTTGTATTTTTCTTAATTGTTATATTTGATACCTATTGCACCTTTACACCTGTCATATCTGACAGACAGAAGTTATTCTGTCCATTTAGATCACTGTTCCTCTGCTGAAGCACCATTAAAGTATGGAGTCCCTCAGGGTTCAGTTCTGGGCCCTGTTTTGTTCTCACTGTATATGTTGCCTCTTGGACACATTTTTAGAAAATTCAATATTTCATTCCACTTT
>JARVGW010000357.1:13332176-13343706 GCA_031762495.1 Anablepsoides rubrolineatus | reverse complement strand
TTTTTCATGCTGTGTTTATCCTCTAGTGCAGCTCCACTGGAGGTGATACAGATGAGTTGTAGTTTAATAAGTTCTTTCTTTCAAAATTCATCTGCTGAAATGTTACTGAAGCTCTGGGGCTCCATTTCAAGGCTGGGAGAGAAGTTGATTTAGAATAAGGAGGCAAAGATCGAAGTGTGTTGTCATGAAACTGTGATGAGATGCTGCTTTATGGACTGTGATGCGCCGGCCAGTCTTCACCAGGGACTCTACCCCCCCATTCTTTGCTGGTGTCATCCTCCATCTGGACCACCACGCTTTCTTCCCACCCGACTTACTCCAAATCTGTCTCCAGCTCATGCAGCCCATCCAAAACCCCACCTTCCCTTCACCGTCCTCTAATTCTCTTGTATCGCCCCAGCTCCTGGCTGAATTCAGAACCCCGATGCTGCTGGACGGGGTCACCGAGGGATCCACCCTCCCATATTTCCAGGAAACAGTCCAGCCACATATTCCAGAACATGCATTGAGCTGTGCCAGCTATTGCCTTCTTGGCCAGGTTCTGTTGCACCAGTCTGGTGATCAATCCACTTTGTCAGAACTCATCTTTTTTTTTTTAGCCACTAGACCCTCTGATGCCTCAAACTCCCACAAAAATATCTCCATATGCACTTAATTTGGAGATTTTATGTGGTGAACAATATAGCAATTCTTGTTTTTAATAACCAAATTTGTACTTAATTACTTGCAAAAAGCTTTAAACATTAAAATCAAATTGTATTCAAATGACAAAGCAGCTGAAATGTTAATTAACTGTCCCTTCCAATTTTGTCTGATGGCAGCAAAGCAAAGCCATTGAGTCAAAATGACAGTCCTTATTCATTCTTTTTTTCCATTTGTCAAGAGAGTGATTGCTCTGATGTTTCTTTACAGTGACTTTTTGGCCAATATTGCTATGAATGCTTAAGTTTAATATGTAAATGCACTAACCACAGTTTTCCAGTTATTGTAAAGGTATGACCTGCCATTTCCATTTTAGCCAAATTTATGAATGAATTGATGTCATACTAAAACACAAATCAACTAAACAGACCCTTCCTTTTTGTACTCCTCACAACATAAACTGCACTAAACTGACTTTAAGTGGTAGCTAAAAGGTAAACAGCCTGATCATTACAGTGAACAGCAGCCTTCTGTTGTAGCATCTTACATGTTTTGTGCCTCCTTTAACCATTTTTTTAAATGCCTTACAGGTATTACAAAAAAACTCTAATAGTTCATTGCATATTTTTTATTTTCAGAAGTTGAAATTTTCATCTTTCAAGTAAAAGAAATTCACTGGAGTGCCCCCAGAAGTTGAAATTTTGAGATTTAATACCCAACTTCAAAATCCAATATGGCTGCCTTGCTCTTAAGAAGTGGTGATAGCTACAGTTTGTATTTGATTAAATAAATCTCACACACAAAGACGTGTTTGTTCTTCTATTCTCATGGGGACATTGACTTCCATTCATTTACTGGTCATTTCTATAGCCTGACCCGTTACCCTAAAACTAACCTTAACTCAATTTACACATTAGTCCTAAACCTAACCCCTGACCCATCAACATTATTTCCCAGGGACTGGGCTTTTGTCCCCATAAGGAACAGTGTGTTCTCACATTGGTGTGTGTACTAGGAAAGTGTTACAAAAACATGTACTGTACACACACACACCATTTTATACTCCCTTCACTAAGAAGCATGTTTCTACAGTATTTGAGAAAATCTCTGTCATTTGATTGTTTTGCTAATAGAAGTTAGCCTGGTTACTGAGCACAACAAATAGCCAACCACTCGGACCCCAGGATGCTTTACACTTCAGACATTCACCCATGCACACATACTGATGTTGGTAAGCTCCAGCCACAGCTGCCCTGGGGCACACTGACAGAGGCAGGGCTGCCATGCTGCCAAGCCTCTGACCACCATCAGTAGGCAAGGCTAGTGAACGGCTGGATGGGGGATCGAACCGGCAACCTTCCCGGTTCCCCTAACCACTCCATGACAGCCGCCCGCCTATGTTCCAACTTTCGACATACTTGGAAGCTGAAGTATTCCTCACTCAATGAAAACCTGCACAACAAAGAGGTTTTCTGGGCACGTTCTTCTGGGAAGAGATCTTTGGGGCAGATCCAGAACTCACTGGAAGGAGTCTATATTCTCTCTCTTGCTTAGAAAAAGTTGGGATCCCTCAAAAGGAGTAAGAGGGTTGCTGGAAAAAGGGAAATCTCGATTTCTCCCCTGGTCTTGTTGCAGCCGCAATCCAACCACAGATAAGTGGTAGAAGATGGAGATGACTGAGATAGGTCTTCATGACTCTGTTAGTTTACCAAACCAGCCTAATTCATAAACTAAAATGATGTTTGACAACAGGTCAGCAAAACTGTTAGAATAAAAAAATGACTAAAACAGGCTGATTGCTGAGTTTAATAAACTAATGAATCACATCACCTGTTCAGAAGCCAGGAGGAAGGCTTTGCAACTGGCAGCATTAGTTGTAATTACATGTTGACTGAAAGCTGTTGTTTGTGACTTGGTTTGCCGTCACACTGCGTACCCCTCCGCCTCAGCGCCGCCCCAATAAAGATGAAATGGAGTTTGATTGCTGGCATAATTGCACCTCATTTAGTTAATGTTCCTGGATGGAGGAAAAAAACAACAAATACGAGTTGGAAAAAAGATGAACTAAACAAAGTCTGGCAGGAGAAATAACAACCGAGACCATAGGGGGTTTATTAAACATGATGTTTATTAAAAAGCATAGCATATTTCAAGTTTTTATTAGTCAATGTGTTAACTGCTAAAAAAAAGTACCTATTTTTGGTCTGCTTTAGGCTACATTTTACCCATCAGTGTTGCAGGAGATGTAATAGAGGTGTAAACGTGGGAATTAGGAGCTCAGTTTTTTTTTTTTTTTTTCAATCTGGGCCCAGACACCACCTGCTGTTTCATTTTACCTTCAGGGGTTTGTTGTGTTTACTGCAGCTGTAGCCTGAGGGAGGAAAATGTGGCCTTGGGACTAAAAGAAAAAAAACATTTTCTCTCTTTTTATCCACCTCTAAAACACCCTTGAGCTACACACCTAGCCCTCAAATTAGAAAGAGCTTAATTAAAATGAGCATCATAGTTGCTTAATCAGCATTCTTTGAGTAAACAAAGGTTATAATTGAGGAAAAAAATGCAAACTGAAATAATCTTATTGAGATTTTTAAAAATAGTCTGTTGGACTTTGAGGTGTTTTATAATGGTTTTTATTAAGCTAGATTTTGAAGTGTTATTAAAAGTCTTTTTTTGCATGTGGGCTTAGTATTAATTTTCTTAAGAGCTGTTTGCGGATCTCACATGCAGAAGAGAGAAACTGCAAGGCTGAACATTTCTGGAAATGCAGGAGACGTGGAAGGTCAAAAAAGGTCTTTTCATAAGAAAAGAGCAATAAATTGTGTCGAAGGATAAAGTAAAAGAAACCACAATAACCCTCTTCACTCTGTCCTTTATTTGTTTTATATCTATGTTCATCTTTTTATTCTCTTTCTCTTTCCCAGGTTGGATGATTGATGCAGACAGCCGGCCCAAGTTCAAGGAGTTGGCGGCCGAGTTCTGCAGAATGGCACGTGACCCGCAGCGATACCTGGTCATCCAGGTGTGCTAGCAAGAAATGAGCATTCACTGATGCCCTGCCATGTACGTAAACATCTGATGTGATCTAATGAGTTTTTATGTTTCAGGGAGATGACCGCATGAAGCTTCCCAGCCCTAATGACAGCAAGTTCTTCCAGAGCCTGCTGGACGAAGAAGACCTGGATGACTTGATGGATGCTGAGGAGTATCTTGTGCCACGAGGTTTTAGTTTGGCTCCCCCGGCAGGCACAACGAGGCCTCGGGTCGACTCGAACCGAGTAAGAACACTGCTTCAGGTTGGATCTCACTGGGCTGCAAGTAGTTTGCGAAGGGGACTCAAATAGGGAAATCAAGACATTTGCTGTGTTCTTAACTTACATTAGTTGCAGAGGCTCGCAGCCCTGTCACTGAAGTGTTGAGCATTTTCATAAACTTTGTGTGTTCTTTAGAAATGCAGATGAACAGATTTTGATGAGTTTTTTCCATGATTATTTTTTATTTTGGCATGGTTTTAGACCTAGGGATTCAGGGCTGTAGCCTCAGATGTTTTCTGTTGAAGGATAAATCTAGGACAAAATCTAAATACAAATTGAGTCAAAGGTGTCAGGACTCCTTTTTATTTCAAAAACAAAAGAGAAAATAGAACATACCAGAATAGAATAGACCAGTAAGAAATGGATGAGGAGAAACTTTTTTAGGCTATATACAAAATATGGCCACCATCTTGAAAGCTGCCTTATTGGATCAAAGTCACATTCTTCCAATTGGAATGTGGTCATGTAGCACACAGTGTTTCTCAACTCCAGTCCTCAAGGCCCACTCTCCTGTATGTTTTAGTTGTTTCCCTGTTCTTTAGCAGGTCTTTAAGTTCTGCTGAACCATGTCAATCAGTCATTCATTCAAATCAGGTGTGCAAAAGCAGGGAAACAACATACAGGAGAGTGGTCCTTGAGGACTGGAGTTGAGAAACACTGATGTAGCATATCAGAAGAGACCAGAGTTGACTCAAAAATCGAGTTCCGCACTCAGATTTACAACATCTCTTGTGGTTAAAAAGTTTAACAGAAAGTTGCATTAACAACTGGGAACATTGCGTTATTTAATGTATTCAGTGTTTTGGACATAACCTAAAAGGTAGACCCCCCTCACCAGTATTCAAATATTTCATTTTCCCTTTTGTTTATGAAATAAAAGGGTGTCCTGACTCTTTTGACTCACCCTTTCCAGCTCTAGTGAGCTTCTGCGATCTATGCAAGAAAATTGGGACATTTTAGTGACTCTTGTGAATGCCGTTTGCCAACTGCTCTCCAACAGTCATGAACATAAACATTACCTTAAAGAAAAAGCCAAACACTTTCTGCACATTTTGTTTCCGTGTCCATGAATACAGCAAAATTGTCGACCTCAAACCCAATTACTAAACCCGGAAAGCACGTGTGCAGGGAAGGATAACAACAGGTGTGGAGAAACAAACTGAACTCAACATAAAAGCATTAAGATGGAAGAGTTCAAAATAAAACAAGGACAAACAACATTTCAACACAAACACTTTCGTAGCGTGTTACATCAAATATTTAAAAGTCCTTTTATTTCTACTTTGTTTCCTCTGGATTTTATTTACCTTCTTGACTTGCTTGTCTCTGTTCTACAAAACAAAACAAAAAAAACAGTTTAAGGTCAAGAACATTCACTCTTTTGATCAGTTAAATGCCCCTTTGAAGAAGCAACTCAATTTTGAAAATTTCTTAGCCTGATGTGTTTGACAGAGTGGTATATTTGTTTGCTTTATGCCACAGCAGATGCAGTCTGTTACAGTTATCTGAGTTGATGCCAAGAGAAAAAGAGCAAATAATGACTTGCTTTGAAGCACTGATGAAGTGAGAAATTTAGGGGAGGAGGAAGTTGATAGCGATGGAGGTTAGGCTGAAGGAGTAGGTGGACAGATATAACCCCAGGATATTTCTTTTTTCTTTTTTTTTCTCTCTCTCTCTTGTTGTTTTGTTTCTCTGCTTCTTGTAATTGCTGCTTAGTGCTAAGAGTTTGCAAGAGTGCAGGATAGTGGGATTAAATAGCCCACGGCAAGCCAATACAGCACCACAAGAAGCCCTTTGCTTTGCGTGTCATGTTTTGTTTTTTCTTTGGGGATTTTTGTTCTTTGTTTTTTCAGTTTTTAAGTTCAGGTGTTGGAATCGTAGCTTTGCCTGACTGCCCTTCAGAGTCCCTCAAGTCTGATGACTACACCAGCAAAACTTTATTTAAGAATTTTACTCTTAACTGTCAAAAACAAAGTGTCGTAAAGTTACACCAACTTCAATCATGTCAGATTAATAACATGTTGCTTGTCAGGAGGGTATCAAATTTGATCTTTTTCTTAATCACAGAACCAGTTTGGTTATCGAGACGGTGGTCCAAACCCTCCAGAAGGACCTCTGGCAGGTGCCCAAGGTGGTTCCAATCAGGAGACCACAAGCAGCCAGGGTCCGGCCCTGGAAGACCAGCGTTGTAATGGAAGCCTACATAAGAAGAGCCAGAGCCAAGCTGGGGGGGAAGACAGCGGGACCCAGAGGTACAGCGCTGACCCCACCATCTTTCTCGGAGAGAGAACGTCCCGAGGGGACACGGATGAGGATGGCTACATGACAGCAATGAAAGACAAGAACTCTTTAGGTACGATAAGCAGAACAACATAAGTTGTCTAAAAGCATTATAGAGTGACAGGCCCTATAATACTTCTATTTCTTAGTTACTGTATATTGAAAGCAGTAATCAGACACAGTGAACACAACTGTCTTAACAAATAAGCATGTTTTCAGAACTCAGATATTCAGAATCCTAGCAGGGTTCTCTCAGATACTGTGGCCTCAGCTACTCAACACTTCATGACACTCCAGTTTTATTTGCAATTTCCACCCTCTACAAGATTAATTTTATATGAAAAAAAAACCTCAGCTAGAGCTGAAAAGGACTTCAGATAGAAAATTAGCATTCATTGTTCAGTAATCTGCTAGAACGATCCAGACAGACAAGAAGCAGGGGCAGAAACAAAACACAATGTAAAACAAGTTTCATCTCTTATGTTCTGTCATGTCTTTACTCGTTCAGCCAGTAAATCCAACCTCTTGTAGCATTGTCTGGCTCTCGTTTTGCCTTTTCATTTCATTTTGCTCCATTGATTAATATTCCTACAGAGTTTTCAGCGATAGTAGTTTATGCCAGTTAAATACTACTGAGTCCTGTTTCGCCTTTGATCATAATTCAGTCCATCAGCCCTGCTCCTGTGCTATGGTCTTTGATTTCTTTTTTTTTTCTTTTTTTTTTTTCTTAGCAGCTTCAGATATAACAAAGCCTGAAGCAAAATGCATTCTGATGCAGTGTCAAGGAGCTGAAGAGTGGGCAAAATCAATAGGTTTTACACCTCTCTATTATAACGCTTGGAAGCAAGTGAGGAGGGGTCGTTTGTTGGCATTTTGACCCCGAGCAGATGGAGTTTCCAGTGCCAAAAAACTGCTGGCACCTTGCCCATCCGATTCTCAGCGGTTGTTGTTATCACTGTTATCATCTCTTTATTAGCTATCAATCTCCTTTTACTCCATCCGTGCATTTTCTGCCGAATATCTGGGATCGGGTCGTGGGGGCAGCAGCCTAAGCAGAGAGACCCAGACTTCCCTCTCCCCAGCCACGTTCCCAGGCCAGCTGAGAAACATAGTCCCTCCAGCGTGTCCTGGGTCCTCCACTGGGCCTTCTTCCAGTGGGACGTGCCCGGAACACCTCACCAGGGAGGAGTCCAGGAGGCATCCTAACCAGATGCCCGAGCCACCTCATCTGGCTCCTCTCTTTTTACTATTTTTTATTTCATTTGGTTCATTTCCTTTTTCCATAATTTAATTTCTGCTGTTTTAAATGCCTTTTGTTTTTCTTTTCCTTCTTTCTTTCTCTGATATGTGCCTCAGAGTTCCTGAATCCAATTGAGGAGAACCCGTTTGTCTCACGGCGAAAAAATGGCGAGCTCCATGCCTTGGACAACCCAGGGTACCACAGCACGCCCAACAGTCAGCCCAAAGGAGAGGATGAGTACATTAACGAGCCCCTCTACCTCAACACCTTCCACAGCCCTGCCGATCTGGGTCTGGAAGCTCTGAGGAGAAACGGTCTGCCCTTACCCATCCAGCCTCCTTCCTCCATCTCAGCCTCAACCTCAGGCTCCCACCTCCCCCTTACAATCCAGACCAGTCTGGCCCACTACCCCCTCCCATCAACCCAGGCATCTCCATCAGGGTTACCTTGCCTCCACGGTCCAGCAACTCATATCCTCCATGGCCACAGCACCGTCAAACCTGCAGGACAACCTGGCAATCCAGGTGGTGGCTCCATTGCTCCGAGCCAAACAGGAACTTCTGCTCAAGCCCAGGTGAGCCAATCGGGCTCCCTGTCCACTTCAGCAACCCTCAAGCACAGTAGCTTGCCAGCTTACCAGAGCCACACCACCACACACCCTGCAAGTATGCTGAAACATGGCGGGTATACATCAGGAAAAGCCAGCGGGAAGAAACTAAAGGTAACCTTTGACAATCCTGAATACTGGCAGCACAGCTTGCCTCCTAAATCATCGATCCAGGTGGCTCCTAATGGAGCCCAGGGTGGCTCCACCAATGCCAAGCTCTTCTACAAGCAGAACGGACACATACGACCGGCGGTAGCTGAAAATTCAGAGTACATGTCTGAGTTCTCTCTAAAATCCGGCACTGTTTTGCCACCTCCACCCTACAGGCAGCGAAACACTGTGGTTTAGATCCCTCTCAAGTTTTTCTCTCGCCTCCAGCGACCCTAACACACTTTTCTGGTTCTACTGTCAGAGGTGGCAACCAGAGCCGCCCTCGACTCTTTCCAGATAACACGCCATCTGCTGTAGCAACATCCCAAAGGAGGTGGACAGGTAGAACCAACTCAAGACACCTTCGCTGTAGCCAGTCCGGTCTATTTCTGTTCTGTAGATAGAGACCCTCTGACAGCTCACAGAGACATGGGGAGAACAAACTGCACCAAGGCAGGCACACAACTCTGAAACCTAAAGAACTCAACTTTGGGGACCTGAACTCACTGCCAGCCACTTTGGTGTCAGATTTGTAGGTGAAACAAAAAGATTTATTCTTTTTCTCTTTTATTTTTTACATCATAAAATCTGAGGATGAGCAATATTCTGCTGAAGGTTTCTGGAATAAACAAATGCAGTCTGATAGATGTCAACTCGTCTGGGTTTGCAAATGACCTTAAAGTGAGGTCAGAAAGCAATGAAGTGAGCAGCATAAAGACTGAACAGCAATCAGTCATAATCAGTGTTTTATTCTATAGGGTTATACTGTGTGTTCCTGACTTTTCCATCCAATATGTGAAACCCATCTAATCTTTTTTACTGTTACTGTAATACTGTGATGGCAGAACTACACCGATCTTTCTCATTTCATAGTTCAAGAACTGACTTTTTACCATTTCCTGAAAACACAAAGGAGAACCACTGTTTTTCTGTTGTTTTTGCTCAACTACTGTATCCTTCTTGGAGAAGATGATTTTTTTTCCAGAGCAAAAAGTACATGGGGAAAATGCACTGTTATTAGTTTTCTAACCACTGATTGCAGTTCTAAAAAGTTAGACTTTTATACACTGGTTATACCATTCAGATCACAAAGCTAACTTTGATGAGTAGACGTAGTTATGGAAATTGCTGTGTACAGCACGTCAAGATCATCTGAGAAACGGCACTGCTCAATATGGTGATCACAACAAGAGAAAGCTAGAGAGGAAAAACATCTATAGAGAGCCAAGGGAAGGTTCATACAAGCAGACTAATGAAGACCTCAAGGAATGAAGAAGGCAGCACCAGCAGAGCACAGTAAAACACCATATTTCTTGTGTGTATTTCTGACTTTATGTCAGTGTGATTAGGTTGAATGTGGGGGTGTATGGTCACATATTAGTTAGCCAGCTTTGGTCCCTTTAGAAGAATAAAAAGTTTCAGAAATCAGTGGCAGTTTATTTGACAGCTAAAGATGATTCGTATCACTGTTACCCAACAGTAGCTCAAACAAGGCTGTTACTATATGGTTACTGTCAAACGGGAGACAAATAAATCAAAAGCTCATTGATCAGGCCCTGTGGTGCTAAATTGAGTCCACAGTTAAGAAACAAAGACTCTGTGGAATGCACACAAAATTATATGCTTGACATTATGCTATACTGAACATTTGACGAGCTTCAACAATCATGAATAGATTTGCTCAATCGTAATTCCACCTTGTTCACCATCTTAGTGCAGTTTTTTCTTAACTTCATTAGAGCCATTTTTAAATGAGTAACACAGGCCTGACAGTTCAAAACTTCAATGAAAACCACTTTTTTTTTTTTTTGCCAAGTCTACCCACATAGAAAAAAATTGTCAGGCCCAGTTGTGAGCAACACAATGCACTTGACCCAGATACCACAAAGAATAAAAGCTTTTCAGTGGCCCAAATGTGGTTTGCTAGAGGTGGTCCATGCATGGGGCATCAGCTAGTTGTGGCATGTCATTTTAAAATCAATGCTCTCTTTGCCAGACTCGGGCCACATCTGGTTGACAAACCACTTGCCATGCCAGCAGTGCCAGCCTGACACCAGGTTTGGCCCACACCTGCCCGCTGTGTGGGTATAGATTTGAGTAGTAAGTAAGTAAATTCTTGAATTTTACAAAAATCCAATTAAAATTTCCTCATTTGTCTTGCTTTTTACCAACAGTGTTGCGAGTATCAACGTGGCTGCTCCAGCTGTTATACATGAAAATAGGACATTATTAGAAAGTTTTTCCTAGCTCATTTTCTCTAAAGAAAAAAGAATAATGTCCAGGTCATTTGTTAGTCAAAATTGAGAAAACAGTATTGTTACATACTATGCTTTGCACCATTCAAGAGCTGGCTACAGAAACTGTTGGTTTCACATTGTTTTCACCAACCTCAAACCAAATAATTTTTTTGTTATTTCATGCTCACATAGGAACTTTTGTCACACCTAGTTCTGGCCCAGATAACACAAATAATGATGACCCTTTGCTGTCCCAGATTTAGTATGCCAGAGCTGGTTCATGCATGGGCCAATACCTCATAAATCCAAACCACAACTGGACCAGTTATGTCATTGACAGATTTGGACCACATAAATCAAACTACAACCAGACAAGTTGTGGCATGCCATCTTAAAAATGAGGCCATTATTGGCCCACATCCAGTTGACAAACCATTTCCCATGGCAGCAGTCAGCTGACAATGAGTGCCAGCTTGACACCAGACCTGGCCCACACCTGTGTGCTATGTTAGTGACATTTATTTAGCCTGATGTTGCAAACCAAGAACCACTGAATGTTTTATTCTGTGAATTCTTGATCTGGCTAATTTTGGTTTCATGTACTGATTACTGTAAGCTGGTGTAGAAGTTTAAACTTTACCTGGTAACACTTACTGTGAACACTTATATGAACCTCATCTTTTTTCTTTAAATTGATTGATCAGCAGGTGGGAACCTGACGAGACATTAATGGCATCTTCAAATTGTATTCTGGTTAAAAGCTTGGTCTTCTGCTCACAATGTTAACAATATATTTGTCCACTTCTTATAGTACCCTTCCATGGTTATTTTAAAGCCTGTTGATCAGTGGTTGAGAAAATGTCTCAAAACAGAACATTTCGGAGAGTTCTGAATTTCCTTGCGTGAGTTAAGGCCGGCGTCACACGGAAAGATAATCATGCCGATTTTTGCCCTTCTGACAATCTTAAGGAAGTCCAGATTACCGCGATGGCTCTAAAGATAATCATAGCAGATATTCCTGCCGTGGGTAGTGTGTTAAGAGTGATCTAGTCGGCTCGGAAGG
>JARVGW010000357.1:13294423-13307163 GCA_031762495.1 Anablepsoides rubrolineatus | reverse complement strand
CTGATGGGACACACATCAGAGGCATTAGGGTTAAGTGTCTTGCCCAAGGACACAACAACTGAGACAGCTGGACGGGGATCGAACCGGCGACCTTCTGGTTCCAGGACGACTGCCTTAACCACTCTGCCACAGCCGCCCGAACAAGCATATTAAAATAATGTATCAAGCGAATAATAAAAACTATGATAATAATAAAAAATCCTTTTTAATGCAGGCAGTCTATGACTTCTTCAACGGGGGGAGGGGGTGGGCGTTAGAGGTCCTGAATCATGGCTAGGGGGGCTCTGGCCCAAAAAAGGTTGAGAACCACTGGCTTAGAGTGTGTGTTGGGGATGACTTGGTAAATGTGTCAGGACTTTTTAAATGTGTATAGTTTGCAGATGATAAAACATTTTTTTGTTTGGGAAAAGATGTAGAACGGCTGATGGAAACGATGCAAACAGAATTTGTTGAAATACAAACTTGGTTTAAACTAAATAAATTATCATTAAATTTGGATAAAACATGATATTCAGTAATAAGGGAACTGTTGATTTTTCATTTAGAGTTGATGATGTTGAGATCTGCAGAGTCAATGAGGTGAAGTTCTTGGGTGTTGTTATTGATGAAAAGTTGACATGGAAATCTAAAATAGCCAAATCAATTGCTGTACTGTACAAAGTAAAGGAGTTATTTAATGATAAAGCTTTGTTTTTGTTATATAATGTAATAATTGTTCCACACTTGATTTATTGTATTGAAGTCTGGGGAAAAGCATGTAAAACAATTACAAATCCCATCTTTATTTTACAGAAAAGAGCCGTAAAAATTATCACCAGAAAACATTACAGTCACCCATCAAATATATTATTTTATCAGTTGAAAGTATTGACATTTTATGATTTGGTTGATTATAATATTTTGCAGATTATGTATAAAGCTCATAAAAATGTATTACCTTTAAATATTCAATTAAATTTTGTTAAGAGAGTAAGTAATTATAATCTTAAGGGACTTGAGATGTTTGTAAAACCTAAAATTCAAACAAATTTGAAGGACCGATGTACTTCAGTACAAGGAATAAGATTGTGGAATAATCTGGAAAGTGAATATAAAAATGCTGACTCAATAAATTTATTTAAGAGAATGATAAAGGTTAGACTGTTGAAGAAATATGAATTTGTATAATATACATTCTTAAGAACTGTTGTTCGAGAAGGAGTTGAAATGTGTTGTTATGTTTTGTTATTTAGAAATTATATGAATTATTTTATTTATTTATTTTTTTTGGAAAAAAGGGGCAGATGTTAATAAGATTTCTTTTTTCTGCCACCTTTCATTTTATTTGTTATTTGTATTATTCGTTGTATGTATAGTATTTGTTTTGTTTTTAAATGAAATTAAATAAATTTACTAAACAAAAAAAAACTCTTGGCTACTACAACATGAAATTGTAGCCTAAAACAGTATATGTAAAACTGACTGAATTAAAAACGAAGTTTGATTGGCTTAGGTGGTCATTTCCCCTGAATAATTATGGCCATCCCTTTGTTCCCTGGTACCTGTACCTTCTCTGTGGGCATGGCTTTAAGCAGTTCTCATCCATTCAGCCTTGGCCAAATGTGTCTCCATTTTCAGTTTCTGCAAGGTTTTTGGATCCACCCCAGTGGTGCAGATGGGTGTGACTTGACTTCAGCAGACTGCTGCCCGTAGATTAACTGATTGACCAAAGTGGAACTTGTCAACCTTTCCTCCAGCTTGAGCTTGACGAAGCAGTCCATAATGAACAGGTATACCGTGAGGTTTTTGACGAACTTGCCTGCCCACAGTTACGTGCTCACTTCTAAACAGTATCGTGACAAATGTTTTTTTTAAATGTCTGATGAATGGACAATAAAAGACTACGACAGGTGATATCCCCTGCTGATGATCTGCCCACAATCACGTTCTCAGAGTGAGGGAGGCACTGCCATGGAGACTGATCTACTCCTGAGCAGAACTGAACAGACACGATGCAGAGTGAGACTTGACAATGGAGAAGAAGCTGTAATGTAGAGACAAACAAGACAACCAGCCGTTCACACTTAGTGACTAATTAGAGTTATCAAATGAATCCAATGTGCACGGTTTTGGACTGTGAGAGGAAGCAGGAGAAAACCCACATAGAGAACGAGCAACAGTTGGGTTTTAACCTTGTGGCTTTGCTGGTTTGTTCTGACCTTCTCTGTCAGGCCACAGAGTAATTATTTTTATTATTTGTCATTAAAATTTTAGTATCTTACCCTAACCTATGCTTGAAAAGAACCAGACAGACAGAAAACAATTAAAGTAAGACTCGACAGGCTTAAGTTCTCCAGTACCGATGCTTAATGAGCCTTGTTTTTTTGAACAAATTAAAAAATAATAAAAAATAGGAACATAGGTTCCCAGTACAATGCCTGAACTTTGATTCGGTGTGTTTTTTTATTTGTTTTAAAAGACATTTGAAGGCCGAGCATTTTTCATGATGTCATTATTACCCCGGGAGAACATACGTAGGTATGTGCCCCATTGATTTGTTTCTGTTCAGTGTTTCATGAGATATTTTACTAACACATATATAAAACAAACTTTTAGGATCTTTCATTCTAATCCTTTCGTTTGAGTGAGTTATTGATGTAAATGTATGTTAAATAAGAAGCCTAATTAATCAAACTCATTAGTTTTCTGAGCAGCTGTGCCAAAGATACAGTTAACAGTCGTTTAGTGTAATCATATTACAAATATCCATCTAATCGCACCTTTTAGTGAATGAATTTGTTGCTGATTTAATCTTGGTGAAGCCATTAAAGCCCACCGCTCTGTGATTCTGATGAATACTGATCACTGAATTAATCATAAGAAAAGAAAAATCCTTGCTGGTTTTTTTTGTTGTATAAACTGTTTGCTCCAAACTGCAGGCTGTTGGGTCAGTGTTTTCCCACTGACTCCATGTAAAACTTGTGGGACAAGCTACTCGAGCTCTTTGCCTGAGGCTTCACACACAAGTCTAGAGGAGGAGATGGACCCAAAGAGACCCATCTGCAACAAGCCCCCCACCCCCAGTCTGGCCCGTGTAGCAGAGGATTTTTTTTTTTTTTTTTTTGCATGGAAGAGGAAGGAAAATGAGTGAGGAAGACGACTTCCCATGAGGCAACTTTGCCACACAGCATAACAATCAGAGCGGAGAAGCCGGCTGAGGAAAAACAAGAGAGGTAAAGGTTGGACACAACAGCCTGAGGCGGACTGTTGAGGGCAGAGTGCTGCTCAAAATCACCGTGCTGACTGGAGCTGGAGCCATGCTTCTCGAAATAAGTCCAAGCAAAACTGCAAAGTGGGTAAAACGCTTTTTACAAGCTACCAAGACAAATGTTTCCGTACAGAATTAAACACACATTAGGCAGCTGTGTGCTGATGATTACTGTCACGAGCCATTAGAAGATTCATGGAGCCGCCCTGATGTGACTTTACCAAACGCAGTTTATTCTCCACACTTTCAAGTTGAAACTGCTGGCTAATTCATAAAATGCACTTTAAACTGTTTCAAACACAAAGGTTTTGAGACAGATTTTCTGTGTGCAGAACAAAATAAAATGATCTTTGTGTTTTAAGAATATACCGACAGCAGCTTTCTCACCTGCTGCTATGAGGTGGCGGCAGATGATGGTTTTGCCGTTCCATTTGTTCAGAAGTCTGTAGCTCTCTATCATGTAAAATATGTTTATCATGATGTTTCAGCTGGGTCAAATTATTAGCATCAAGCAAAAAAACATCTAATGAGATTGCTGAAACTACTAAAATTGGGCAACGGAAGAAGATTGTGGTCTGAATCTTATCCTGTTCCAGGGAGCATCAGGGTATGAAGGCTGAAGTGATGCACTCATCATGCCTACCTATTGTACAAACCTGGGGGGGCAGTTGGTCTGGTCTAGGTTCAGCAACATTTTGAGGCCTGAATACACAATAAATGTTGTGACATTACAGAAGCTTGTGGAAATGATGACACAGTGAATGTGTGCTGTAATCAATGACAAAGGTGATCCAACAAAATATTAGTCAGTGACATTTTTGGCAGGCCTGTACAGTTACAAGCTGTCGCTAATCTAACTAACCACATTTTTTTTATTTTTGTCTGTCCACATCTAAAAACCAGGTCATGTTCAGATCTTTTCTTATCCACTGCTTGTATTATGTTCAAAATTCTAAATGGCAATCATTAGATAAACATGATTCAACATGTCATTGTTTCTATTTTTGGCTTTTCGTTCAGTAAACTGTAATTGGTTAATCAAAAAGAAAAATAAGTAAGTCCTCTGGATGGGTTCTTCTTTAATGAAACGTTTCGTCTCTCCTTCAAGAGACTTCTTCAGTCTGATAAGTTTCAGGTGAACTCAGCCTCATAAGCACTGCCTCCACATGGTCCAACAATAGGTGATGGAGCACATGACGCTCCATGAACAATAGAGCTAATCAAGGCACTAACAACCCATCGTTAGGCTAATGGTCCTTTTTTGCATGTGACTAACCTGTTTGTCCACCATGTGGAGGCAGTGCTTATAAGGCTGAGTTTACCTGAAACTTATCAGACTGAAGAAGTCTCTTGGAGAAGAGACGAACCGTTTCATTAAAGAAGAACCCATCCAAAGGAACTACTTGTTTTTCTTTTTGATTTTTCTACCTGAATTACTGAGATCAGGATATAATTGGTTAATGCTGATCTTTATCCTTTTTGAATCATTTGATTATTTTATGTAATTTACTATTGTTATTTGGTACTTGCTAAGAGACAACAGATTGGTAATCCTGCTAATGCCAGCATATTTACACCACTAATGTGTTTCTCTGTTTCAATAAAATTAATTCAAATTAAACCTTCTACTGCGGACACGTGTTTAAAGTCAATTCAAGACGGACGTTATGGTTAATTTACCTTAGCAAACACAAAAACAGCTGTAACTTGGTCCTTAAGGATATTGAGCTCAAAAGTGATGTGGTAGCTTTAGCTGAAAGTCATCCTTACTAAGTCTGTGACCTTTGCTGGCAAAACAAGTCACAATGAGCAATTTTTCAATTTTGAGTTATTGTTTTTTTTTTATAAATTCTCTTTCTCAAAGGCATCAAAATGGTACATAGTTTGGTAAAATTCATTGATTTATCACCTGGTCTAGCAACAAGCCAGTTTTGTTTATGAGAGTGCCAGATTGAAAGCTCTGTTTTTTTGGTTGATGGGTACAATGTTACAAAATATTATGCAAAGGGATTCCCCCGTGCTATTGCCAGACGCTGACTCATTTTTGCGCAAATTAAAATTTTCACTTATTTTGCTCAGCAGTTCGAGCACATTTTGACTCATTTTTGCCACATTTTCAGAGCATTTCATCAAGCAATATATCCAAAACGTCATTTACACAGTTTACCCAAAAAAGCTTTATTTCCATCATTTCTCATCAAAAAGATAACCTTCGTCTAAAACCGTGTAAGTAATATACATTCTGAGAACAGCTAGGCCTTTCATGTTACTTTCTGGTTGTGTGAGCTAACCCTTTTCTCACTTTTCTTCCTATATTCCTGGAGTGAATATAGGATTCTCTACACAAAGACACAAACCTACACAGGTATTCGCAGAAAGACCTGGCCCGAGGACAAAGATGAAGAGCTCCAATTTCTACCGGGCCCAAAAAGACCCTCCATCCCTCCAAACTTGATCCCCGCTTCTTTATTGCTCACAGAACTGCACATCTATCTGCCTGTGTCAGCAGAGGAGAGCAGGAAATTGCAAAAGAGGGGAAAAAAGAACAATTAAAGGTGTACATGTGCATCGATTCATGATGAGGCAGGATTATTATGCAACAGCCTCCATATGGAATGCTGTCTTTGTTATTCTGTTTTTTTTTTCTGTGCATTAAACCCTCTACCTGCCTACTTCATCATATGTCGCTGTGGGTAATAACATCAGCTAAATCGCTAAAATAAGAATGTCTGAACATATCCAGATGGTCCACAGCATCACCGCAATTTGTCAAAGGAAATGATGCTGAGCCGTGTAAAGAAATTAAGCACAAACAAGCAGAAAGTCCCTCTTAAAAGTTGAGACTCGCTTTGTCTTGTCTTTTTTATTTTTAGCTTTAATCCTACGGGAAATTAAAGGCCAAGCGTTCCTTTTTGGAGCCAGTTTGGTAACATCATATGTGATGTCATTATCAGATTACAGTATGTGGTGAAACTGATTCTCAGCTATTTCACAGCAAATTTAAGCTCAATATCTGTATGACTTGCTGAGTTATACCATTTTTGTGTTTCTTTATGTTCCACTGGTTTTAGGAGCTGTCTTGATTTGGGATGACTCAAAAAGTTAATCAGTTCGAGATAAGTAACCAGTGATGACTTTCTGAAAGTTTAATTAAAATTAATGCAGTGGTTCAAAAGATATTTTGCTAACAGACACAAGACTGCACAGAAAAAAAACAATTGTTTTCTTAATCATTCAGTTGCACACTATAATGTAACCAGCAGCTTGGCTTTGACATTAAACAGTTTTTTTTTTCTTCTTTGTTTAAGAAAAGCAGAAGATGTCTCTCCAAAAGGACACAAAAGGGAGAAAAAAAAAAGTATTTTTTGGTGCCTCACCTTTTAACTCTGAGCGCTTTGATGTGGCCGGATGGAGAGTTGAGCAGGCATCTCCACCTGCCTCCACTTTTATCCAGGACTAAGCCTGTTAGCCCGTTAGCCTGTGGAGGGATTCCCACTAATGCGAAAAAGTCAAAGTTTCCAATAGATACTTTTACCCCTTGAAAAAGTGTTAAATAATGTCTGTGTGTGCATTTGGATCTGTTGTTATTTTTGGCAAAATATCTCATCAAATCACAGGATGAATTGCAATGAAAGATGCAAGAACTTGCAAGAATAAACTTTTGGAGTCTGATTTAAGATGGCTGCCACAGCAAGCTGACTGTGAAAAACATACATGTCTATAATAAACAGGTAAGTAACAGGTCTCATTGGATAATTACTGCAGTAGCTTCTCTTTTGATAAACAGCCATGTTGAAAGATACATCCTGTGGTTGTGGAAAAATGTTTTTCTGTTTCAGAAGGGTCAAAGTATTTGGAATCAAGCAAATAATACATCTAATATTTAATATAATAAGGAGATTGATGAATCCAATGCGGTGTAGTGAATAGAGGAATCACACAGGTTTCAGAAGATTGACCACTGTGGTACAAGCACATATGGTACAAGGTTGCCCATATCAAACTGAGTTTCACTGATGAGCACAGCAGTGAAACTCAGTTTGATATGGGCAACCTAAATTTAAAATGTCATTGTCACCACATTTACTTTTACCAGCTTGCCCTCACCCTGAACATTATGGCCGCTCTCTCCGACCAGGAAAAGTTATGCGATGGCACCTTTATTCAATGCACCTCATTGGTTGAATCTCCCAAAATCGTATTAAGAACTGTCCAATGTATTTTTAAAATCTGGAAGGACAGTGTGGAAACATCTTTGAGACACATCTTCGGTACAAAAAATCTTATGATTGTGATCGGCGATCACTTAAACGTTTGATGAAATTAAATTGCATAAAAACAACCGTAAAACTCACAACTATGTTTAATATCAAAAGTAAGAACATTTCCACACTCACAATGTGAAGGGATTTGTATGAGCAGCTGTGTAGCCATAAGAAAACCACCTATTGTTGAGGCTAATGGGTATAAAAGGCATCAATTTGCAAGGGAGAAGAAAGATTGAACTCTGGACCAATGGAGGAAGGTCATGTAGTCTTATGAATCCAAATTTACCCTGTTCCAGAGTGATGGGTGCATCAGGGTAAGAAGAGAGGCAGGTGAAGTGATGCAACCATCAAGCCTAGTGTCTACTGTACCAGCCTGTGATGGCAGTGCTATGATATGGGGTTGCTGCAGTTGGTCAGGTTTCAGTTCAGCCCAAAGAAAAAGGTCAGCTGACTACTTGAATATACTGAATGACCAGGTTATTCCATCAATGGATTTTTTCTTCCATGATTGGTATGTACATGTTCCAAGATGACAATGCCAGGATTGATCGGGCTCAAATTTTGAAAAAGTGGTTCAGCACTTTCTCACAATTTGAGACATCAGAGTCCAGACCTGAACCCCATTGAGAATCATGAGATGTGCTGGAGAAGACTTTGCACAGGGGTTTGAACCTCCCGTCGTGATTACAAGATCTTGGCAAAAAATATTTTTTAACTCTGAACAGAAATAAATGTTGTGACATTGCAGAAGCTTGTGAACACGATACCACAGTGAATCTGTGTGTTGGAATCAAAGCTAAAGGTGGTCCATCCAAATATATGTGTGTGAATATTTTCTTTGACCAGGCACTGTTTCTTGAACCAATGGGTACAGTTTGATGACATTTTCAGGAAACAATCAGTGAATCTTTTAAAGCCAACCAAATTCAAGATGGTCACCAGAACGTACTCTCCTTAAAAAACATAAAAATGGTTACAATGTAGCGGGATGAATCAAAACCAGGGCTTGTGTGTAGAAAGATTAATAAAAGTTGCCTAATTTGAATGTACATGTGTGTAAATGTGTGTGTGTGTAAATGTGTGTTTGTCCTCACAGCCCCTGCAGTGACTGAGTGTCTCTAATTGAGTGTGCTGCCTGCTCAGACAGGAGGTCTCAGACAGTGTTGACATTCAGGCGGTGAAGGGCCACCACTGGGGATGACAGCTGATCATTCTTCCAGCCGGCAGCCTAATTACACAGAGATGGAGAGAGGCATAAACACACACACAGAGAGAAAGGAGGCTTTTTAAAACAACAAACAGGTTCCGGTTGCTTCCAATCAAGCCTCCTGTCCTGCTGTTTCATCCATTCATAATGGCTGCACCCCCCCCCCTTTCCTCTTCGGTGGTTAGAAAAAACAGCCTACACCCCACTGGCTTCCTCTCAGACTGAGCTCCTGTGACCGCGTTGCCTCCCCCTAACTCCTTCAACCTGGCATTTCTCACAGCATTTTCCCCCAATTATACCAAAGTCCCATGCTCCTGTGTGCAATTTTTCTGTGTTGCCCGAGAGCAAAGAGAGACGTTGAGCTCGCCCTGTTGCTCTCCCTCCCTAGTACGTACAGAAACATGCGCCCACCCCGCTTTGATGTATGGAGTCAATCAGATTTCATTGGGCAGCGCGCTGCGATGGCCTCGAGTTATTAGCGAACTTACTCTATGCTCGCCGAGATGATAAACTCTTTATGTGTCCATGGACTTTTGTGGAGCAATAACAGCGTCTCTGGCCTTATCCGCCCTTCATCATCAATTTTAGCAGGCGTCTGAACTCTGTGCAGAGGAGACCTCCCCGAGACAACAACGATGAATTGGCAGTCGAGCAACAGAAGCATTAATCAATTATGTAACAGTTATTTCTTAATTAGCACCATCAATGAAACTCCTGTCTTATCCCAGTGTTCCCAAATATAACATTGTTTGGAAGGGTTGGGTAGGTGGGTGTGTGTGTGTGTGGGGGGGGGGGTATTTCTTCATTCAAATAGGTTTATTGACTGTACAATTTAACTACCCATACTTCTTGGTGCATTAATGCCAAAGGGTAGGTGTGTCCCAATTCTTTTTGTGACATACGTGCATGAGCCACAACTACACTGTTTCTGCTGTATTTTTGTAGCAGTTTTACAGTGTAGGTATACTTACCACAGTGTTCGGGTCAGTTTCCAAGTAAAACATCTGTAGAAACTGTGCTCTGTGGCCTCAGTCCAGCTTTGTCAAACATATTTTACTAGGGATGCACCGATATGAAAATTTCAGCAGAAATCAATATCCAGTATAATTATTGCTATATTAACTGATATATACACAAACACACTTGGACCTTTTGTTGATACTGTAAAAAACACCCAGACCTTTGACATGGCTCCCTACTTCAGTTATAACTGGCTGTGCAGCATCAATATCACTATCATGATCATATGGATGCCGCTCAACCAACCATCTCCCCTCCCAAAACAGAAACACAAAGCTAAAAAGTGGTAAATCAATATTGGATGTTTATATCAGACCAGTTTTACATATCGGACTAAGACTGATATTCTAAAAAAATGACCAATATTGGCCGTTACCAATATTAATGCGATATATCGTGCATCCCTATATTTTATAGTACTGTTTTGGTATGTTTCTTAATTCAGATATCTTAAAGCAAGAGAAACCTGTTGACATGATTGGTGTTTCCTGAGCCTTCCTCTGGCTAATTGATGGCAGCTGTGGGAGGTTCTTTGGATGAGCTTTGGCTCCTACTTAAGGCTCCCTCCACTGCTGGTCCACGCTGATGCATCACACTACCTTGGTAGTTGCTAAGCCTTTAATTATTGTCTAAGATTGTTACTTGCCTTGTAAACCTGTTTTTGTTCTTGCCCAGGATCACAGTGTTTTTGCCCACTCCAACCACCCACGGCTTAAAGGAGGCTCGGCAAGACTTGTCCTCCCTTGTTGTCATGAAATTAGAGACGGATTAACTTACCTGGATTACTCACCTGGAATTGGGTCCACGGGTCACTCTGCTCAAAGACTGTTTGTTCTGGTTGGCTTCCCTCTCCCCTCTGTGCTGGACCAGATTGGAAAAACCTGTAAGACAACAAAACAATACAGTATACATCCTTTATACAGAGCTAGACCAGATGCGTCAAACCTTTTCTGGTCATCGCTCTGCAAAAGGCCCCGACTTCCATGTTTCATACCGTTTTCTTCAAACTAAGGTCACACCCATGACAATTAGGTTAACAAGGGGTGTGCCCTAACCTACCATGTGACCTTAGCCTTACAGTGGAGTCCTCAACAGATGAAATATGAAACCACAGTGTGTGTCTGTGTGTGTGTGGGCACGTTTTTGCTACACTGTGGGAACCGTTTTCCAGAAAAAGGCAGACAGCCTCCTTGGGATGTGCATTGTACACTGGGGGGGCTGTGGCAGAGTGGTTAGGGGAGTCGTCTATGCTTCTTTATGCTACTTTAAAAAAATTCCAGCTACATTTTAGCTGTTTTACTGAAGATTTCAGCTATTTTAGCTATTTACTCAAAATTGTCACTTTATATTTTTATGCTTTTTTTTCCTGCAATTTAAATTTTTTTATAGCTGGGTGCTACTTACGTCTCTGCTACCTTTAGCTTATTTATGCTAATTTTACCTTATTTTCTTCGATTATGGCTATAGTTCTGCTTCTTTCTGCTATTTATCAGCTTTTTCCTACTTTTTTGTGCTTTTTTCTGCTAATTTGTGCTGTTAATGCTTCTCACAGAGGGTTTCAGCTATGTTCAGTTTTTTTGTTGTTTCCAACTAGATTTGTACTCCTTTTTTAACAGTTTTTTCTGCAAAGTTGGGTTTTTTTTTGCTTTCAGCTTTTCAAAGTAAGCTCACCTTAACACTTTTGCTATTAAATATTTTCAGTTCAATTTCAGCACCTTTTAGCCTAAGTTTTCAGCAAGAAGCATTCACACTAGCATTTTCACAAGAAATGCAATTTCTATAGTGTACATTAATCTGTCCAGTGGTTCATGAGAAATGTTGCTGACTGACAGGCAATTACATGATTGCCCACCATTGATGGTAGCTTTTACTTAATTCCTTCAGCAGATTAATTGAACATCTAGGCATGCCTTTGTGCTTGAACACAGTGACAGAAGTATGAATGAATGAAAAAGACATTCACCACCAAACACACACACAGGATTCTGCTTGAGATTCATAAGCTTTTAATGAGTGTCTGGTGGGTGGCAGCATGTCTGACCTTGCTCTTTCCCCTCTCTTATTGTCATACATCACAAAGGATGACTGTAGCCTGACAGGGAGGTGACTGTCAACCCTTTTGTGAAAGCGCGCCTGATCATTCATGAAAACTTTGGGTGAATACGATATGACCAAACACAGAGAATGAGTAAATGCAAATATTTCAGTAATGGAGTGCGGGGGGGTATCAGGGACGGGACGTCAGCGAGATGAGCGTTCGGCCTCCGCATGTGTCTTTACATGTGTTTGTGCGTGCGCGCGTGAGCCCTACGAACGTTCACCATGGTTGTCAAGTGCTCGAGCGAGCCAATCTCTCATCTGCCATCCACTCAGATAAACTGACACGCAGCCAAACTAAACAGACATAAAGACGGAGCGGAAAGCATCACTATGCAGCTCAGCAGTGCAGTTTGTCCTGACCTGTCTGGGGCCCTCTCCTCTTCGTTGATTCTAATGAGTTCCCCCGGGATGAGACTGCCAGCGTCCCAATGACACGCATTTAGTGGGGCTTGATGGGGGGAGGGGCACTGAGTGGTGGCGTCAATACACACAAACAGTACACAAACTTCAGCACACACAACTGTTAAAGCAGCAAAGAAAGGGGAAAGCCAACGCTCACCCCATTAGGATATTATCTCACTGGGCTGCAACTGTTCGAAACTAGTTGGCGACTCAATATTGTGAGAAAATATGCTAATTTTTCACTGGAGTCTCACTATTTGCAACCAAGTGTCATGTTTTGTGTGACCAGTTTTTGAAAATCACAGTGTATGGGTTGAAATTAGAGCCACTTTGTCTGATTGTCTGAAACTCCCGCCACATATGGAATGGCAACTGGTTTGGGTCTGGGTTTAGGGTCTTCATTTTCACCTGCTTGTGAACAGAGAAACTGAGACGTTTATTCTCTAAACATGACGTCCCAGTGGCTTTCAAACCCCAAAACACGTTACGACAAAGA
>JARVGW010000357.1:13213782-13233306 GCA_031762495.1 Anablepsoides rubrolineatus | reverse complement strand
TAATATTAACCTCAGACCCCGAAGCCAAAGACCCCAAAGTGGCGCAACCCGGAAAAGCCGCTCGCGTCCAGTTTTGACGCGGAGGGTCAAAACTGGATGCAGACGGTCCCTGACCGAGCGTCACATATTGACGAGTTGGGAGTGAGAACGTGTAGCCCATACATGATGAGATTTGTGTTCTGCATTTGACTCATCACACATCAGAAACACCCAGTTAGAACAGCAAGCAGCTGTTAAAGCACCTAAAAAGCAGTTTGGGATTTACTTCCATTCCACATGTGGACAAAATTGTTGGTACCCCTCGTTTAATGAAAGAAAAACCAACAATGGTCACAGACATAACTAGAATCTGACAAAAGTAATAATAAATAAAAATTCTATGAAAATTAACAATTGAAATTCAGTCATTGTTTTTCCAACCATGCTTCAACAAAATTAAAAGAAAAATTTTATGAAACAGGCCTGGACAGAAATAATGGTACCCATAACTTAATATTTTGTTGCACAACCTTTTGAGGCAATCACTGCAATCAAACAATTCCTGCACCTCTCAGCAGGTATTTTGGCCCACTACTCATGAGCAAACTGCTCCGGTTGTCTCAGGTTTGAAGGGTGCCTTTACCGGTTCTAGGACAATAACCCTCCGGACACTTACCCCCGGACACTTACCCCCCGGACAATAACCCCCCGGACACTTGGTAAGTGTCCGGGGGGTAAATGTCCTAGGGGGGTAAGTGTCCTAGGGGGGTAAGTGTCCGGGGGGTAAGTGTCCGGGGGGTTATTGTCCGGGGGGTAAGTGTCCGGGGGGTTATTGTCCTGATACCGCCTTTACCAGACGGGATGTTTCAGCCCCTTCCAAAGATTCTCAATAGGATTTTGGTCAGGACTCATAGAATGCAACTTCAGAATAGTCCAATGTTTTCCTCTTTCCTAATATTGGTTGTTTGGGGTCATTATCCTGTTGCAAAACCCATGACCTGTGACTGAGATTAAGCTTTCTGACCCTGGGCAACACATTTCTCTCTAGAATCCCTTGATACTCTTGTGGTTTCACCAGACCCTGCACAGATTTAAGACACCCTGTGTCAGATGCAGCAAAGCAGCTCCAGAACATAAAAGAGCCTCCTCCATGTTTCACAGTAGGGACAGTGTTCTTTTCATAATATACTTCATTTTTCCCTTTTTGAACATAGAGCCGATGTGCCTTGCCAAAAAGTTCCACTTTTGTCTCATCTGTCCAGAGGATATTCTCTCAGAATCTTTGTGGCTTGTCAACATGTAGTTTGGCAAATTCCGGGTCTGGCTTTTTTTGTGATTTAGTGTCCTCCTTGGTCAACTTTTAAGTCCACTTTGGTTCAAACAACGACAGATGGTGCGATCTGACACTGTTGTTCCTTGAGCTTGAAGTTCATCTTTATACTCTTTAGATATACTTCTGGGCTCTTTTGTTACTATTCGTATTATCAGTCTCTTTGATTTGATCAATTTTCCTCCTGTGGCCACATCCAAGGAGGTTGGCTACAGCCCCATGGTTCTTAAATGTTTGAATAATATGTTCAACTGTACTCACAGGAACATCAAGCTGCTTGCAGATGGTCTTATAACCTTTACCTTTAACATGTTTGTCTATAATAACAACTCTTACCTTCTCTTCCTCTGGTCCATGTTGATTGTGGTACACACCATGTCACCAAACAGCACAGTGAGTATCTGTAGCCCTATATACAGGCCTAGTGACTGATTACAAGATTATAGACACCTGTGATGCTAATTAGTGGACACAACTTGATTTAACATGATCCTTTGGTCACATTATTTTCAGGGGTACCATCATGTCTGTTCTGGCCTGTTTCATGAGTTTTGTGATATGTGATGGACTTGCGACCTGTCCAGGGTGTACCCCGCCCCTCACACTGTTTCTGCTGAATATTGGCAACAGTGACCCCCGTGACCCTGAAAGGAAGAAGCATGTATAGATAATGAATGGATGGATGTAACAGATATTACCACATAGGCTCTGTGAACATAGTTTGTTGCTACATCTACAAGTTTAAACTCTACCATGCAAAGCAAAAACCATATATCAGCAACACCCAGAAACGCTGCCTGCTTCTCTGGGCCTGAGCTCATCTGAGATGGACTGACGCAAAGTGGAAAAGTGTTCTGTGGTCTGATGAGTCCACATTTCAAATTGTTTTTGCTAATCATGGACATCGTGTCCTCTGGGTCAAAGAGGAAAAGGACTGTCTGGATTGTTATCAGTGCAAAGTTCAAAACCAATCATCTCTGATGGTAGGGGAGTGTTAGTGCCCATGGCAGGGGTAACTTGCACATCTGTGAAGGCAGCATTAATGCTGAAAGGTACATACATGTTTTGGAGCAACATATGCTGCCATCCAAGCCACGTTTTTTCAGAGACATCTCTGCCTATTTATGCCAAGCCACAATCTGCACCCATTACAACAGCGTGGCTTTGTAGAAAAAGAGTGCAGGTACTAAACTGATCTGCCTGCAGTCCAGACCTGCCTCTCATTGAATATGTGGTGCATTATGAAGCAAAAACTACGACAACAAAGACCCCAGACTGTTGAGCAACTGAAGTTGTACATTAAAAAAGAATGGGAAAGAATTCCACCTACAAAGGTTCAACTATTGGTGTCTTCTGTTTCCAAACACTTAGATTGTTGTTAGAAAGAAAGATGATGAAACATGGAGGTAAAGGTGCTCCTGTCCCAGTTTTTTTGGGAACGTGTTGCAGGCATCAAATTTAAAATGATAGAATATTTGAAAAAAAAAATTTTAATTATCAAGTTGAACATTAAAATTTTTTTCTTTGTAATGTGTTCAATTGAATATAAGTTGAAAAGGATTTATTCTGTTTTTATTTTTGTTTTACACAACGTCCCATCTTCATTGGTATTGTGGTTGTTCAACTATATTTTGGTAATATTCTGACTTTATTTTCATAAATTGAAAAAGTTATCTTATTCTTGCCTGAATACTACATCATATGCAAATTTACCCCAGTGTAAATATTTTATAAAGTAGCATGGACTGCTATCAAATGTTTGCTGGAGTAGATGTTTTTAGATCAGCAATAATCCACTCCGGTCTTTGCCCCTATTAGAATTAAACTTAATTTTTTCAGCCTGAGATTGTTCAAAGAGTTAACAGATAAAATATAATTTGTTTATAACCTTTTGACAGAAGCCTTTGTGCACAGAGATTTCTCCAGACGTTTATAATCTTTAGATGAAAATATAAACCACAGTTAATCAAATTTTACATAGAGAGACATTTTCTGGGATTGTTCCACTACTACTGTTAGATGCAGTTTTTTGGCAGATTGGTGAACATTTGCCCATTTTTACTTCTGGGGGATTCAGCCTCTTTAAAGAGCTCTTGTTATACCCAGTTTTCATACTTACTTAACTATTCATGTTCAGAAGTAGTGATAATGGTGAATAGTTTGATTGAGCCAGATTCAATTGATTAATTATATAAGAAGCTTCATTTTGTATGGTTGTTTTTTTTTTCAAGTTTCCTCAGCGCCTTGCTTTTTCACTTTAGCTTAAAGAAACAAAACACCTAAATATACTAAATTCCCCTTGGTGCAATCAAATCACAGTCAGATTATTTCCAGTGTGGGTGTTATGAAGCATAAAAAGTACTTTTCCATGGGTTGTGCAAATAATTTAACACAGTAAAACACAAGTAAACAACCTTTGATGGCTTTTTTTTCCCCCCTCTCCCTTCTCTGTGATGTTTTTAGGAGTGGTGCGCTAATGTGATTTCAAAAGATGAAACGCGCTCAGCGTGTCTTCGAACTCACAGAGGGGTTCCAGGTAGTTCTACCTGATAAGCGACGGTTAGCCTAAGCGTCCGAACCTGCTCCCCCGCGGGGGAGGCAAGAACCTCGGCTCTGCTGGGGATGGGAGGGAGAGGGAGGAGGCAGCGATGGGAATCGTGTGCCGGTTTCCAATCATGTCATCAGTCCTGCGAGATGAGTGAAGTTTGAGTCTGAACAAGTCAGCGCGGCGACGGCATCTACATGACTGCCATGCATGGAAGAGAGTGACAAACTGTGCTTGTGATTGCAGGTTCTGGCTGATTGATAATCTAAAGTGGCTTCTTTGTACAGTATGATCTTCAGTAACAATGAGGTTTATTGCAGCAGCTCAAGAGCCACAACAACAGCAATGCAGAAAGATACGTTACAGATGCAAGCATAGCAACCACAATGTCCTGACTTTATAATAATCACTGTGAAATTTAAAGATCTGTCATTTATGAAGGAGTGCCCATACAGATTTAAACTAAAACGTATGGTGAGATATTATGGAGTTGAAACCGTTCAATACAGAGCTTTAGGTTCAATACACACTTGTATCAAACAATAAACATTTTTTAAAATTTATTTTATCAGCTTGTCTTCTGAAGATGCTCTGTGTTTAAGGATCAGTGGATCTGTGTTCGACTACTCCACCTAGGCTGCATTGTCGAGTACAAATTCTTCAGGTCAGTTGGAGGCAGCAGCCATCTTAAATCAAACTGACTCCAATACCTGGTCATAGATTTATATTCAATCATTACTTTGATGAAAGTTCATGAGATATTTTGGTAACAGACAGACCTTTTGGCTGTGGGTGATAATGAGCCAAACCAGCTCTGGTGTAAATGTTGCCCCAGAATCGACCCTTACAAAAACCACTGTGGGCTTTCCCAAATAAAAGGTCACCACACAGTTGGTTTGAATCTCACCAAATGTGCTAATTCTCAACAAATGCCCTAAAATGTGCTCAACTGCTAACAAAGCTGGCAACCAGAGCTCACGTAACCGACGCCAGAACGCAAAGTAACCCTCAACACGTCTGATTAGGCTGGCTAACAGTTTCTCACACCCTGAGGTTAGACGGGGTGTTCCTGCTGGCACAAATAAAACAAGCTTTTAATGTTGAATTTCTCACAGTAAGTTGGTGCAGGGCAAATTATGGGTGTATTCACACCAGGAAAGTCCTTTGGTTCACTTGTTTGGTCCGGACCAAAAGGGGACTTTATTTTTTTCATTTGGTGCGGTTTGCATTCACATTGTGCTTTTTTGCAAATAAACTATAACTTGTAAACAAAACCACGAGGGTGACAATCATTGCTCCCATTGGACAGAAAGGACGGGGGCGGGACTGAACGCACAGACCCAGAAAAAACACGGAAGTCCTGCGTGCTGCGGTTCTGATGTGCACATTTATGCTGTTAGTACAACTGCAATACCATTTAAAATGTCTAAAACAGCTAATTTAATGGTGTTTTCATGATGATATTCTAATTATGGAGCGGCGTCAGTAAATGTGTCCTGCAACCCAAAGGAGACGAGATGCTCTGCGTGTTCTGACCCACTACATGCTGGCTGCAGAGCAGCTAAGCAGAAGACGATGAATCAGGTATGACTTCAGTATATTTAGCTCAGCAATGGTGGCCCGTGAAGTCCAAAAAGGCGCATGTTTTATGCAGTTGGTTCGGTTCAAATCCGGTCTGTATTCACACCAGAAGCGAACTGAAGTGAACGGCACCAGAGTTTGTTTGGAAGCAGACAGAGACCACCTCAAAAAGCCGATCTGCACCAGAGTTCGCATGAGTGTATTCACACCTGCGCATAAAGTCCGGACCAACACTGGAAACAAACTCTGGTCTGTTTAAAGCGGATCAAATGTGTCAGGTGTGAATACAACCTAAGATTTTAAACAAAGCAACTGAACATTTTCCATATTTGCTTGAATGCATTCTCAAAAACCTCAAAGCGTCAAGCTTCTGTTCTGGTCCAGCTCCAACGCTGCCACAGCTGAGGACCACTGGCCCGCTGAGGTGCTCCTCATAACAAACACACCTACAAACTCTGGACCTGACACACACTGAGAGCCGAAACGTCCCGTCGGCACAGTTCTGACTGGGGGCAATGCACAAGACGGCTGTCACCAGGGGAGAGCAGCGGGAGAGTAGGCAGAAGTTGCACAATTTTCAGGAGTCATGGGCAGGGTGGGGAGGTGTGCTCCGTGATGAGGAAGCTCAGCTTGGAGACAAGCTGGTCCCAAAAGGCGGTTCTAGTCCCAACCTGTTGTTTTTGCTCTCCTGCCTGCTGCCTCAGGACACTACAGGATTTCTCAAACATGCATGAATGAGTCAAAGCAAGACTGTGGGCATGTTTTTCATGAGAGGATAACATTATAAGATAACATAAAACTCAAAAAAGTTGATTTTATATAATATAGCCCCTTTAACTGTTTTTCAGGCTTGTAAAACGACTTTCTCCCAAACAAAACAAAAACTGAAACTAGTTGTTTACATTTGCTCCCATGCAGGCGTTTTAAATGCAAAAGAGGCACTTTAGGCCCCCTCTAGGTCCCACTTCCTATGTCCACTCCACCTCATTTGGCCATTTATGTAGTTTGATAGCAGAGAAACGATTATCTAATGGCGCAGAAACTTTTTATTTACAAATTGATTAAAAGACGTCAACAAGAGAAGTCTTGTCCATTCAGCCTTACATTTTGAAGCCACAGTCTGAACCACAGCAAGAGGACAATGAAGACGAAAAGCCTACAGAACCGCAGATTCACAAAATTGGTAAGATGGAAGTCCATGACCTTAATTAGCAGTTCTGCAGCAAATACTGTGATGTAATTGTTCAAAAAAATGTTATAGGGAATAGAGAACACGGACGAAAAAATATGACCCAAAAGAATATAAAGGTATCAACACAGCATTGGGAAAGACTAGATTAAACTTTTTGACACTCTTAAAGACTCAAAGTACGTAACAAAATGTATTTAAGGCCTAAAAAAGTGGGTTTTACATGATATATCCCCTTTAATGCAAGCTAGGTGGGCATTAGGTTTTGAAAATGTTTCATTTTTAATCACTGATTACCCTGGTTCTGGAAATGTAAAACCTAATGCGCTATCTCCCCACAGATTACCTACAGAACACATCCAGCCATCATCCTGCACTGTTGGTGTACTAACCTTGGAAACTGAGCTGAACATTCTGAACCAGACCCAGGTACTAGCCCGGACTGTGTTGAGGTTCAAACTAATGGAGCCCAAACTCCTGTATCACCATCCCAGAACCAGTAGGATGCTGGAGTTTGGTAAAAGGTATTTCTTGTGGCCCAAACATAGAAAGAGAAATCAAAGAGTTTGTTTCTGCCTGTCAGGTCTATGCTCAGGTGAAGAATGACCCTATCTCTATGACTGATGTCACTGACAGAACAAACATTTCAGCTGCCCTCAAACCGGCCAAACATTTTTTTTTTACTTTTCAGACTGTAGTTTAGTTTTTGGAGCTTTTTTGTTTCATTATCCCGTATTATATCCGGTTATCTGATTGTGCTTTCTGCTCTAATCCTCTGTGGGCCTCAGCTCATAATACTCTGCTACATTTCACACCTTTTCTTCTTCTTTTGCTTGTTGTTTCCAGAGGAGGTTTACGCTCCACATACCTGCCTTTTGTTGTCCTTGGTTTCAGCGCTCTCTGTTCTCTGCTCTGTTCATAATCTGGCTTGTTTGGGGTTTGTTTGAAGCAGCTGGAGGTAGCCACACAAAGCAAATTTCTCCCCGAATTCCTATTTGAACCTAAAACCTACACATCCAAGAACCTCCCGGTGGGCTGTAGGTGGACATAAAACAGGGTTTAAGAATGGGTGGCATGGTGACAATGTTGCTAAGAGGGGGTAACTCAAAGGGGGGGTCTTGTCACTGCTGGTTTTTATGAGGTCCCTGTTTATTAAGGAAGCTGTGTAAGTGTTTTGTAATTCGCTCACTAATTAGGAAAGCTAAATAGCCTTGCTGAGGATCAACTGTTTCAGTGGGGAGACGAGGTACTCAGTTTTACTGTTCTGGTGCAGCTTGTGTAGAAAGGAAGAAGAAAAGGGCAGAAAATAATTATAATAGGAAAAAAAAGAGGGGGCTCACGTGTTTTGTAAGAAAATCAATTTCCACAGTGTGGCAATAATGAAGAAACGGAACTGCAGCAGATTCTCCTTTATTTGAGGGTAAATTCATCAAGTTCCTCGAAACCAAGTCAACGACAAGAACGCCACCTGGTGGTGGTTGTCCCCACTGCAATAAAAGGTTGTCAGGTTGGTCTGAAACCTGGTCTTCCGTTGAAGATGGTTGTCTTTAGTTTTCAGAGTTGTGTGGTAACAACCACTGCCAACCAAAGAGAACCTAAGTGTGCATGACTGGGGCGGGTGGGGATAATTTAAAAAAAGCTTTCCGGGGTCTCAGCGCAGGGAGCACCACGATGAGCACGCTTGACAGGAGAAACGATCCCAATCTGCCACCGCTCCGTTTTAGCCCCACAATAAAAGCCTCCCTGATTAGCCTGTTCCCCATCACACAGATTGCTGCCGGAGTGCAAGAAGCGACGAGCGCTTTTGAATTATAATGCCCAAATCAAATTTTCATAACTCAATTTCACAAAGAAACAAAGTGTGTTGGGTGTTTGGGGGGGGATTGTGATGGTGGGGAGAGATGAAAGCATGTAAAACTGTATGGACTGGCTGTAATCAGCTTTCTTTGTCCGCATCCATTTCACTTTGAGAAAATGAGATCCAGCAGGCTGCGACTTACAGGAGCTAAAGCCCATAATCTTGTTTAGGTGTAACATTAAAACAGCTAACAATCAGCACTTTTATATCCCTTTAAATTTGTAATATCTTGTCAGGCCGTACCTCCTAATCATTTATTGATATATAAAGAGAGATACTCTGATTGGATGAGATGCCAATTAAAACTAATCACGTGGAAAACAACAAACAGCGAGGTAAGGTGGTGGCAGTATCATGATCTGGGCATGTTTTTGAACAATAGGACGCACTTCTTAAAGGGAGAAATAGTTTGTCTTCCACAGAATTCAGAATAAGACATTCGGGTCACTATATGCAGTTTATTACTGAAAAATTGATACCCCCTATATTTTTTTATGCTCAAAATTTGATACTCAAATTACATATATTGATACGTTTGAGGCCTCAGTCAATTCAAGTAATATTTATCAGGGTTTCTCCTAGTGTACATATTTTAATGCTTACCTATCAACCTCCATCGCTGTTAAAAATTCTGTTACTTCTAGAGCAGAGAGGATAAGTGGCTTGGGCCTAGCCTCTACAGCGTAGTGATTCTTCACAACCGTCAACAACCAACCTGCCCCTCCACCCCCACATCAAAAATGATGCAGCTTTGCAACTGCCACCACCAAAGGCCATCCCCCCCTAACCCACAAAAAAGGATACTGCCCCAAGATGAAGATGCATGCTTTCATTTTTAAAGTGGTTCTTGCTAATTAATTAATCAATCAATCAAACAAATTTATTTGGAACATGAAAGCAGAACAGCCATATTTGAACATATCGTATGCAAGTTACACATATTTTGTAGCAATAATAATCTTAACATGTTCCAAAAGGAGTAGGAAGAAGTAAAAATAAAAACTTATGAATAATAAGAATTTATTTGAATAATTTTTGTATTGTTTTTTCTGTGATTGTATTAGCTCAGTCAGTGTGGGTCATCATACATATCATATTAATAATCCTTAGTTTGGAAGCAATCCTATTACTTGGTGATAAACTGTTGTAGTATGTCGAACATTGCAAGCTAACGCTGCAACTACACTATAACCATCAATAAATACAAGTTCTGATCAAATAGTTTAAAGGACCAGTTCTTTTTGCAGACATCCAACTCAAACAAATAATCCTTCTACTGAAGACTTTGCCAAAGTGGCATTACAGATTTTGGTCCTTACAGTCAATTTTGTATAGATTTGAAAGCAAATTGTGCTGTGTACTCTGTTTGTTTATTCTGTATTTGATCAGCTCACAGGCTTTAGCTTTAGCTCTGTGGTGGAAGTCGTACTTTATTTTTCCATCCAAGTGCAACATTCCAGTGAACACAGTAGCAGTGTTTTACTGCGCAGCTTTGATTTCCACGTATCTATTTTCTCTAGTTTTCCCTGCTTTGTGTCAAACGGTTTGACTTGTATCTGTCCGTCTGTCTGTCACTTGCTTTTTTTTTCTCCCCCCCAACGTCCCACCCCCTCATTTCCATCTCCTCGACAGCTGACTGGTATGGCGACGCCAGACTGCGTGTATTTTTAGCAACCTTCACAGAAGCGGCCGGAGCAGCGTGACGGAGACCAGAATGTTCTTTATCTCAGCTGTCAGGCCAATCCCCCCTTTGACCAAAATGGAGACTGTCCACTTGGGGAATGGAGAACGTTGGGGGGGGGGGGGGGGTGCACCAAAGACATTTCCCTCTAACCCTGTTTGTTCCAACCCCTGCACCCAATATTTTTAAATTTTTAATTTTGACTGTCTTGCCAAAACACTGTACCCCAAAAAATGGTTGAAGCTGCAGTGGCAGCTTGATGGTGGAAGGTTTTAACTAAAACTGTGATTAAAGAGATGATAGCTGCAGATAGTGTGGTTGGTGGGAGGGGGTATGAAAAAGGTTTAACCAAGTACATTATTAAAAATCTAAATTTTCAAAAGTACTTCACACACAGTGAAAGAAAAAACCCTGGTGTGCACTGATATAAGCTGATTTAAAGAAAATGATATTGTCCAATGTTATTCTGTATAAGTTACAACAAAATGCAATAAATTATGATGCAATATATTCTACAACCTTATTAATAAGTTTGAGCAAATATTTGCATATTACTGACAGATCATTAAAAACTAAGAAACAAAGCGTCTTACACAAAAAGGAAAATGTCTAGTGTGATTTATTTTTTTGATATATTACAATATATGATATAAGTTACAACACAATGCAATATGATACAATTTTATACATTAAGACACAGTACAATGCAATATATCATACTATACATTGTGACACATTTTAAAAATTATATGGTATAAATGAATATATAAAATATATTATAAATGTTACATCACATTACAGCACAATACAATATAATATGGTAATAAATATTGTACAATACTGGTTGTGGCATAATGTATTACAATATGTTACAACACAGTATATAATATGATTCATGCTCTCGCTTATTACAAGTTATGTTACATGTGACCCTCTGTGAAAATGAGTTTGACACCATCTGATACGATACAACACAATACTATATGTTAAGTTACAGCAGGGGTGTGAAATTCATTTTCACAAAGGGTCCAATGAGCATAAAGGTGGCTCTCCACAGGCCATTTGTAATATACTTCCATGTTTTGTGTTTAGCTTTGACTAAACACAAAACGTCACGATTCTTGTCTCATTGTTACATCTGTGCATCCCTAACAAACAGTAACTGAGCTCTACGTGGTATTTCCTGCATAGAAACAGTGTTTTAACATGTGCTCTTATAAAGACTAAAAAGTAATACATGTGCAACTGACTAAATTGAAAATAAATAACACAGAAATACTATTTAAAATAAAAGTAAGAAAGTTTTACTCACTGTTGAGGTGAGTAGCTGCCGTCTTGAATTTCTGAATGCTCTCACTTTCCGACAGGGAATTCCCACCAGAGAGGGCATTTCAGTTTATATTTATAAATTGTGAGTAGGAAATTCCCACTTTCCAGTACAACTGGGCCGCAGCAAAAGTAGCTATAGCAAATGTGAAGCAAAATTTAGATTTTGCACAGCAAATTTTAAGGGTTACTGGCTACTTTTGAACCCTGTGCACCTTCACCTAGTGGTGGGAGGCTGTCAATTCGCAGGTAAAATAATTGACATATGGCAGATGTAGTCTTTGATCAATGCTGGTTTTAATGCATCATTCACTTCTTTTAGGACGATATTACATCAGATCATATAAAATGTTGTGGCGGGCCACATTTAGCCCATGGGCCTCGAATTTACCATTTACAATATAGGTTACAATACGATATAATAAAAGTTATAACAATACAATACAAAATATTTTCTGATAGAATAATAGAAGTTATAATGCTACATGATGCAACAGAATATGATACAAAATACTATACTTGACTGCCTCTTTATGGAAACTTGTTTTGAACTCTGTGCTGTCCCCATAGCTGCCTTCACGCATCAATAAACAAATATTTTTAAGGTACAGGGTTCAGCTGTGGCCAAAAGCAGGTTTGCACCTTCACATTCAGACCCAGTGTCCACAGGTAAAACTGAATAATTGCTGAGTGATTCATTCTTGCCTCAAGTTACACTCCTGAAAAAGGAGCAGGAAAAGAGTGCAGGTGTCTGCTGTGGGCTACGGCCCAGGCTGGAGTGGTCAAGGAGTGATGGGAGATCGAGAGAAGGTCTCTGGCAGAGATCAGTGAGAAGGGTGGTGATGGGCAGCAGGGTAAATCAGTCAGAAATAATCCGGACTTCACTTGGTTAGGCTGTCACTTCATGTTGCGGTGACATGGATTGTGTTTGGCGGCTGTGAATGAAGGCCGCAGTTACTTACTCACTTTCATTACCCTGACAAAAAAAAACTGTGTTTAGGAGTGTTTCTTGACAAATACCAGAAACTTCACACTATTCATATTGTAAAATTTAGATATTTGAAGGCTTTGTTCTCATAGATATTTGTGGGCCTGTTTTAGACATTTGTGAATTTCTATAATGGTGTAAGCTGACTTTCTGTATCACAGCTCTGTCATTTGAGTTACTAAGTTTATAATTTCCCTAAATTAGATCTAATTTAAGTTATTTCTTGTTATTTGATTGTTTTCTTTTCACACACACATCATTGATTGTGAGAAACTTTAGAAATCATCATTTTTTTATGCTTTGAAAGACATGTTTGTTGCTGTGTGCTGGCAAAAAAAATGAAGGATGATCAATATCTGTATTTCATAGTTTTCTTTTTTTCCACCCCCAGTGGTGCATTGGGATGGAAAGTCGGTTCATTAATACATCTTTCAAGGAGAGGCTTTAATCAAATCGAAGGTCTCCCTCTGAAATTTCTTGCATTTTCAAACTCATTTCCATTCGTTGTCCCTCAAGGCAAGGTAATACAGTCCCAAGGTATATGAGCAAAGTCTCTGAGTTGGCGCCGCGTGATCGACCTTCACCTGCAGCCGCCCCGGTCATTTGATGTGGAAATATTAGAGCAAACGCAGGCGTACAAAAGCAAGACGGGTAAACACAAAAACACACACAAAAAAAAAAGCTGACAATGATGATTGAGGCACATCTGGCTTCAGTGGACAATGCAATCGTCGGCTTCATTTGCACTTTTCAAAGACAAGGTTGCCCCCGAGTCGCCAAGATGGGAAGCACTGAAGTACAACGAGCAAATCCTGAACGGAAGAAACTCAGAAAGAAGTCACATAAAGTCCAGACGAGTGGGGGGAAGCTGATGGTTCAAGGTGAAGCGAACTTGCATCAGCTTTTAGCCAAACTTTTCTAAGTGTGTTCATCAGAGTGCTCCATATTTAAACCACGCCGCTCATGGAGCAGAGGATTTAAGGACTTGGCCTGAATCAATCAACAGTGGTTCTGCAGTCTTTTTAAAACCCCAATTTACACCGCATGTGGCTCCAATCTGCTCCGTTCCGCAGGGCGTATTGCCGTCATTTGTTTCCACAACAATTTACACTACCTGTAGCTCAGCTCCAGGTGAGAGAAGTAAAGCCAGTGATATACTGTATGTGGAAGTCAGAGCAAATGAAGTCAGTCTGTGGAAGATGGACTGGAAACAGTTGAAATTGTATCAATGGTGGCTTTGTTTGAATCCATATTTCAAAAGGAAATCTGTACGTTTTGTGTATGCATATGCTGCTAGTTGTGATCTGCTTCCCAAATAGACTGATACATTTTGACAGCATTATTATACAGTAGGGGTACACAAAAAAATTGTTTTACATCAGAATCATAATTCTCATTTCCAAAGATTCAGAGTTGTTTTAAAATGTCCCAAAATCGATTTTTATAAATAAAAAAAATAAATCCAATGGCTGTCAGCCTCTATACGTGGGACCTCCTGACGTCATCCCGCAGCTGCTTCTGGAACATATGAATGCACAAAAATCACTAAAACAAAGAGGAAACTACAAAACTAAAGGAAAGAGAGATTCAATTGGCCCAGTCTTCCTTTAATGCAAAGTTTTGGGCTCATTATGTTTTTTACTGAATGAGTCAGAGTTTGACATGAGCGATGTGTGCAAGGTTTGTAAAATGAAGATGAAGCACTTTAGGAACATAACAAATGGACACACTTTATCAGTTCTGAATGAAAAATCGATTTTGAATCGAATTGAATCGTGAGAGTAAAAGATTCCCACCTCTAATATACAGTATATGGTATATGGGTAATATGGGGGGGGCTGGTTGACCCTTTGACCTTTCAACCTTGATTAATATCTTCAAAACAAAAGCAGCACAAAAAGCACTAGTTTTGATTACCGTAAGTTTCTAAAATTAAAGGATAAAGTTCTAACGTTAGCGGCACAAATGAAAATTTTTGCTGCACAAACGTAACAAAAAAAAAAAAGTTCAACATTGATTTTGTTCGATTTGAAAAAGATGGTGGTGTCTTTAGGTAACTTTGACCTGATTTCAAAATTTACGATGTCACATAATATATGACATATTATATATGTTTAAGCATAATTGTTGAAAATAACATGCAGGGTTTTAGTCTGCCTTTGTAATATTATGGCTGGATTGTGTTGTAATTTTTCCTATACAAATTGTAGTGTAAAGTGTAAAACCAGGTAAATACATACTTTAGGAAATTTAGGTATGTCATATAATACCTCTAAAAATGATTTGTTACTGTTGGAAAAAATAAAATATTTTCTTAATTGTTGAACTGACGTGAAACAGAAATGGTGCAGAGTAAATTAAGTTAAAGGGGCAATATTATGTGTTTCTCAGGCATATATTTAAATACTATAATAAAGTATCTATGTCACGTTTAGTTGTTATTAAAGTGCTGTTTTTATGTTTAAATAGAAAATAAACTCTTTATCATCACTTCCTTTTCTAAACGCCTTGAAATTGGCCTCTGTCTCTTTGAAAACCTCATTCTACTTCTGTTCTGCCCATTTCAGCGTATAGGCGGGGGTGAGGTGCGCTATGATGCAGTTTACTTAGCATCTGAAAATACATTTCCTCAAAGGTATTTTGAATCTGAAAAGGGCTTCATTGAGTGAGAAGTAATGAAACTATTACAATCAGTGGTGGGCAGCACTAATCTAGAAATTAGTTCCACTTGCCCTAAAGCACTAACTCAAATATTTAGGTCCCTTAATTCTAAAGCACTAATGCACTGAAAGATTTAGCAAAAGCTAATCCTAAAACACTAAAATAACCCAATCAACCCATGAACATTCTTCAACAGACAACATGAGTCACATATTGTCATGTTGCTCTCTCAAGACTTATCACTGACATTTCACAGCCTTATTTGAGTTCTTGTTGTCACCTGGTGGATAAACACACATATGAACAAAATGTGTGACAGCTTGGCAAAAAGTAGTATACTTGAGGTTCATTTTAATAAGTATACTTGAGTATAAGTTTAAGTATATCAAGTATACTAGGCACCATGTACTTGTAGTGTACCAGAAAGTATATTGATTTAAAACTTGTTTGTACTAAATTGGGACGTTTTAATTTATAAAAAGTATACTATAAGTATGTTATGTCTTAAGTTTATAAACCTACCAAAAAGAAGTATACTTTATGTACATGACATTAAGTATACTAAAGCATATAAAAGTGTTTTTCCCTAAGTGTACTTTTATTTACCATGCATACTGATATAAGTGTACTAGCAGTTTATTACTAACACAAGTATACTTCTAGGACTAAATTAGCCCACAATAAGTTTATGAAAGTTTACTCAGAAGTATACTGAAAGTAATCTAAGTATAGTTTTAGTTTAATCTTGAAATATACTACAAATAAACCAGTCTGTGTGAAAAGTGTACTACTAAAGTTTATCTTGAACATTAGTATAAACTATAGTATACTTAAAATTTTAGTATACTTTTAGTACAAGCCAAGTATAGTGTAAGATATTGGTTAAGTATATCTCAGATAAGTACATAAAAGTAAATTGGAAGTATACTTTTTTTATTTTAGGTTTAAAATTAGTGCACTGAATGGATACTTGCATATATACTTTTTGCAAGGGACAGCTTTCACCCTCAGCTGTTAACATTAATGTTGATCAATAACATTTATAGACCTCAATTAGTGCTTCTAAATTTAGCAAGCGCTAATCCACTAATAAATTTTTTAATTAGCAAAAGCCCTAAAGCAATAATCAGGAAATTAGTTCCCCTATTAATGTTTTTGTGCTTTAGGGGAACTGTGCCCACCACTGATTACAATGTATTTTAACCCCTAAATATCTTGAATCGTTTTACAAAAGTAAACAATTCAATGAATAAATAGTTAGAGAACATAACCCACAATGGTAGACCTAAGGTTACGCCCTTGATATATTAAAATGCTTGCTAAAACAACAGTTTGCATCTTACAGTCGTTTTAGAGGCTGTAGTACCACTTCCACAACGTTAGATGGCAATAACGAGTCAGCTGCTGCTAACTCGCAGTCTGTAAAATTACATTAGAAGAAGCCGACAATCAACACTGCAGCGCTTGCAGCGTACCTTCCCACGTGAATAAACATTCCTTTTTTTAAATTTCCATTTGTTTCAATATGCTATGGTGCAAAAACTGCAACATTTTCTTGAATTTATACAATGTATTGTGCGCCGCTCATGCTAACCGCTAGCTTGTGAGGGCGAAGCTAAGCTAACTAGGAGCTTCGTCAAGATTGTGTTTGTGGGTGTGTTGCTCAGTTGTGTAGCTTTTAGTTTATGTAAGATCGTTAGCTGACGATTTTAAGCCGTCTATCTTAATCACATGTTTCACGTTGTTTTTCTTTTAAAGTGGTGCAGCTGCTGTAAAAATAAACTGAAAAAAAAATGGACACAAGAGCCTTAAGGAACCCGTATCATGACTATGATGGAACACAGGCATTGTTTGACGCTCAGGGAAAGGTAAACTGTTGGGGATATGGTGGGTGTTTGTGTTGTAGGTGATTATTTATATTTTTATTTTTCTCCCCAACCTTCCACCTCAGATCATTCCAGAGTTTGCCCAGAGGCTGAGCAGGAAAATCAGCGAGCTGTTAGCTGTGATGGAAAATGGGTTGAAGTCTGCTGATCCAAGAGACTGCACTGCTTACACAGGCTGGGCAGGTGATTTAACATGGTGGAGGATGGTAAATCACAATATTTACGTGGTAAAACGCCAGCGTGTGCATTTGCTTTAAGTTGTTTTCCTTTGCATTTGATTTCTTACAATATTGAAAGTAAGAGTCTCATTTCACAGCAGTGGACTTTGACTCAAAAAGTAGGAAAGGCTTTCATCTTTTCACCTTCTGACTCACAATAGAACAGCAGAAACAACTATTTTTGAATAAAGCATGCCAAATTTACAATTAGAGCAAAAAATGACATTGATATTTAATTAAAGAAGTGACAATTTGTTGTAGTCAATATCTAAAAGAAGGGGAAAACGCAGAAAGAAAAATCTTTGTGTATTGTTATGTTTTTAGCAGGAAAATTGTCTTTACAGATAGTTTTTAACATTAAAGGTTGATTTTGTGACATTTTTATAATACTAAGATTCTAAGTATTTTTAATTTTATTTTGAATCCAAAATTACCGATAGCTTTTCTAGTTTCAACAAATAAATGAACTCGACTGTTGGAGCAAAGTGTTTCTTTCCAGCTCATTGAAACTGGATGTTAAATATATTTATCACACAAAAGGTTGAATGGTATAAAACTTCTTCAGAAATTATTAAAACCATTTGAAATCTTTACCTCAGTTTGTATTTGCTTGCTCCCAGGTATTGCATTGCTCTACCTGCACCTCCACAGTGTGTTCAACGAAGACTTCTTCCTTCAGAAAGCATTTGAGTACATCAGCCGCAGCCTGAAGTCTTTGACCCGACGCCATGACATCACCTTCCTGTGCGGCGACGCAGGACCGTTTGCTGTTGCTGCTGTAGTCTACGCTCGCCTGCAGAGAACGCAGGAGGCTGATGATTGCATCAACAGGTCAGTATGAAGGCTGTAACTTCTGTATATTGCATCCTTTTTTTTCGGGGGGGGGGGTGTCAAATCATGTCAGTATATCAAATACATGGAAATAGAAACCTTAAGTCCAAGTTAATGATGATGTATTTACATTTATGACGAGGGCTGTGTATCGATCAGATTTCTTGATTCGATTCACAATTCAGTTTGATTGAGTTTTAAATTAGTTAAAGATATCTTGCATATTTATTTTGATATAAAATACTTTCTCAAAGGAACTAATTCTGCAAATAGAAACTAATTTGGAACGCTCGTGTTCCGTTTGAAATTTCATTTTTCTTTATACTGTCATGACTGCTAAAGTTAAAAATTCAGATTTTTAGCTACAAAAATAGACCAAGCTTGTGAATTTAATCTAAAGATTTCAAGAGCAGTACTTTATTTAATTTGTGTGTACTTTATAAGGCAATTTATGCTATTTTTGGCCCGCAGGTTAAGGGGTTAAAGAGAAAAAAAAAGTGAAGAAAAACACTAAATATGTTTAAAACTGCAATTAAACTTAAGGAAATAATAATAATTTTATGACTTCAATGCTTAGATCCAAATTACATTATTTATATTAGTGAGAATCTTAAATTTTATCTAACAGACTGTTAGAGATCACAAGGCTCAGGGAGGACGAGATGAATCAGTGAGTGATGTGAGTCAAACACAGCTGAGTCCAGAGATTTATGATTTACAGAGGCAGTATCAGAGAGAAACATTACATTAAATATTATATCCCACTTTAGAAACAAGGCAGAAGCAGTGGCAACCGTGTGTGTGTGTGTGTGTGTGTGTGTGTGTGTGTGCGCTGCCTGCTGCTGAACAAGACTCGGGCCGCTTTAGGAAGGGGGAGGGGCTCAACGCACCACTTGCGGGGGAGAAAAGGAGAAATGTGCTGTTGTCACAGCTTTTAAAAATCTCCAAAAACACTGGGAAAAGTAGACTGATTTGTCGCTAGTCACTTTTTGGGGAAAAAAGGCGCTAGGTTAAGAAACACTGCTCCGCTCGACTCACTCCCAAGTCACGTGACCAGTCAAATCGCAGCCTGTGCGATTAGAAAATCTCATTTTAACATATCGCGAGATTATCGCAAATGCAATTAAAGACGTGACTTCTCATTCAGCCGGCTTGTTTATTTACAGAGTTAGCATGGAAGCTATTTTTAGCACGTTGAATCTGAAGTTGTTCAATCAGAGCCAAGTAATTATCTGATATGCTTGATTAGTTCAGTGTTTATATCCGAACCTACATCTGATTGGGTTATTCTAGAGAACGAAGCATTTTATTTTTGAACCAAACAACGAGCTGTAAATAAAGTATCAACCGAGTAACTTTAGGATCAATACGCTGTGACTGAGGCTGGACACCCTTCAGCCCCACCTCACTGATGAAGAAAAAGTCAGCTGGAATGTGACATGAGTGTTCAC
>JARVGW010000357.1:13178710-13194466 GCA_031762495.1 Anablepsoides rubrolineatus | reverse complement strand
TACCTTCACAGAAAATCATTTTGGAAGCAGTAAATGTGGCAGAGAAATCAAAGAACAAAATCTGTCAGAGTTGCCTTTAAAGGCATGATTCCAGCAGGCTGAAATACTTGTCTATGGTATGAATTTTGCCCCGTAATTAGCCCTAATATGCTAAGCTAACATAAACTAGGGTACTATAGGAACTCCAGTAAATCAAAGGCCTAGCATTCTTTGGAGGAATGTAAAATCGGTTAGGTTTTAGGCTATTTGATGTAAAAACACTCATCACCACACCCATTTTTAGCTCGCTATCTTTAAAACTGACTGAGTTGTAGCCATATTTGTGTTTAGCTAGCTGTGGTGGCCATTTTGAAGTGCATTGACTTCAGAATGTAATCATTTGCAGATGCATTATCTTATGATTATTATTTGAAAAGTTTTAGTCATTATAAAGCAGAGTCCACCCTCCCAGAACCTGACCAAATTTGGTAATTGTAGCTGGGTTAGCCTGTTAATGGTCATGTGTTCCACAGATCCCTCTTTCCACACGTCCATCCCTGTTTCCCGGTACACGTTTGCCCTGATTGCTATGTAAACAACCCCCCTGCACCTATTCATGTGTTTTAAGCATACATGTCAACTTGTTACGGATTGGCCTTAACTTTTAAGGATTTTACGTCATTTTGCAGGTATACGGACGTATAGAGCAATCTCATGGATTTTTTCAAGTTTTACAGATTTTTTCAAAACCTTATTTTCAAATTTATCTAACATATCAGAGCCTGTTAAATAACATCAAATGGCACCAAAACAAACCCACACACACTGTATAAATCTAACCCTGTTGATTTGAAATAAGTTTTGTCAATTAATTTAAAAACTAATTCTATAGACAAGAAAAAAAAAATACAAATCACAAGTAAAATGAAAGGCAGCAGAGGGATGGAAAAAGTTTCTGGTAGATTACTTTGGCTTGATCCAGACAATTATTGTGAAATAATTCATTGATTAAATTTTAATAAATTGTATCAAGTTGTGAATAAAATAATAAAAAAAACAATTTGTTAATTTTAATCTGCACACTTAACATTTTTTTTACTGTACAGGCCCCAATGATACCTAAGGATATAAACTAATAAATCAACCTAAAGGCACATTTTGAGGCAGAACAGTTCACAAAGACAAAGAGGAGCCAAGTTTTACTAATGGGTGATGCTGTTTTAACCCTGTTTGTTCATCGCCCAGAACCAAAAAGAAGGATCCTGAAGTGAGAACTTCAACTGCCTTTTGATTCACTGACCAGTGCACACACTGTACAAACTGTGTCAAAAATGTTATTTTCTTCAACAATACATGCTAACAGTGCCTTTATAATTTCAGAAATTTAGGAAGGAGCAACATGAGGCAAGTGAGATAAGGAAACGTGAACAAGATAAAATTGTTGTCTCAGGGGAACTGATGATGAGCCAGGGTCAACAGAGCCAGGAGCACGTATCAACCTGGGATACAAGCAGGGAGCGGAGGTGAAAAACCTGAGGGAGAATTTAGAAAGTCATAAATATCACATAAGGATAACTTAGAAAAAAATGATTGCAATAAACAAATAATTTTTTTTGAAATTGGGCCAAATTTTTACTAAAGAACCTGTCATTATAATGTTTTAGACAACTTTTTATAATTTAATTCAGTTAAAAAATACTTTATTGATCCCAAAGGGAAATTAAGAGTTTAAATGCATTTAAAAGTTATGCTGTCTTGTGAACATTTTTTTATATAAATTACTCAGATAGGATATATATTGGATCTAATCTTTAGCATTACAATATGTATATGTCTAAAAGAGGCTTTGAGTAGATTGTTTTAGTTTACATGAGTAAATGTTTATAGTTTTACTAACAGGTAACTAATGCAATAAAGCAAACATTAAAAAAAACATTTGTAGCATTAAAGACTAAATGTATTTATTTATTTGTTTGTTTTTACACAGCTACGTTTAAATCAGTATGTTTTAGTTTGTGTGTTGTTACCAATAGGTGGCAGTATCGGATAAAAAAAAAGATTTATATTTTAGGCAAAGAAGAAATACGCAGATTCTAAAACATTAAGAGGTCTCACTTTGTTAAATCTTTGGTGAACAAAAACTGTTAAACTTGTAAAAATGTTTAGTTTATTATGCATTTAAAGGAAAAGACTGCAAATATTTAAGATGTTAATCAATTTAGTTGGAAATAAAACGTACTAATAAGTAAAACAGAAATAAAATATTTGAAGAAAATCTCTGTCGCTGCTTTGTCAGACTGAGCTCTGGGGGAAAATAAACAAACAAGTGGCACATCTTTCAATTAGCGAAATCTCTTTGTTCATACACCTTCTCTTCTGTTCTTTGCTGTCTTTTCGTACAAAGATGTTAAGAAGACTTGTCAAACCGACTGTTTCTGGGCTTAAACATGTCTCTGGACGAGGACAGGTCCTCTCTGCAGCTGCTACCAGGTTAAATATGACGCTAATTTATTTATTTATTTTTTCATTAGAAACTAGAAATACGCATTGAGTGTATGGTAATTACTTACGCTTTAGCCGTAAAATGTGTACTAGTTTAATGCGGGGTAATGTCCGAGTGACAGGAGTGTTTTTTTATTTTTATTTTTTTGACATTTTACCTTTAAAGCTCTGTCCGATATTAAAGTTTAGGTAAAGTTTGTCAAGTGGGTCACGGTAACCTTTGACTTACTTTGCTGTGATAGTCACCTGGCTTATACAGAAATACAACAATACTGAAATTCAATTATTTTTCATGTATAGAAATTGGATTATTTCCCCCTGTATAATTGGCATATCTTACACTGCTACGTTTAATAGTTTAATGTTGCATTACAAACATTGTGTTATTACATTTATTGTTAGTGAAACATTGTAGAGGAAAAATATAACTATCAGTAGTAAATAACCATTACACACACACACACACACACGTGAAAGGAATGCAATGTGATATTTTTTCTTTGAAATTAACTTTCAAAACTGTACAAGTTTCTGTTTCTTCTTTGTGAAGTTTTAAGACCAAGTTTTGACTGTAACTACAGATCTATGAATCCTGGATGACCGCCAGAGGCAGTGCTTTAAGAACTGATCATTGCACATGCACAGGTCCAGTATTTAATGTTAGTAAATTCACTTGTGACCCCAGCAGGTACAGGTGAGTCTATATAGGCCTAATCATGTGACACCGGTAGGGTTGGGCATAATCATATCGTGTGAAATTAATTATCAGAAAAACATTAATAGATTATTATTTGGCACTTGATGAATAATACGATTAATGCCACCAGGAAGACTGGAGATTTCTCCGGTCAGTCCGCTCGGTGCTTCTCTCCGTTTCAAATATGACGAACATTGAATATTATCGGTGATTAGTTGACTATAAAAATAATTGTTTGTGGCAGCCCTACTTCCCAGCCAGAATTTGCAATGCGTTGTCTCACAAGAAGCAAATAAGTCCACATCTGCTCTGCTGTACCTTCTCCAAAAATACTTCATGACCTCTGCTTGGAGGAGGCGCCCCCAAAACAGAAAATCTGCCTTGCCATTTAGCACCCCCAGAACATTGGCTGCCCTCAGGCTGGCATGGTGAGGGGCTGCCCAAACCAAAAGCTTCTGGATCAGCTGTAACAACGACAGGGTCTCACCACGTGGTTGACATGAAACACCACCTAGGTGTTGTCAGACCAAACCAGAACCTGCTATCCCTGCAGTCCTAGGAGGAAGTGGAGTGGCGCCAAATGCACAGCCCCAAACTCCAAGGCAATAGACTGGATATGTTGTCCTTGTCTGCTGACATTTGACATCGACCATCCTCTCGTCTTTCACAATCATTAATATTTTTAACTGCAATTTCATTCTACATTGCATGAATATAAGCAAAAAAAAAAACTGTCCTAAAACTGAACCCTGAGTAACACACAAATAACAAAAGAGAAAGCAATAACAAACAGTGACAGGTCTTCTTTTTCTTCTCAGAAAACAGCACAGTCAGCCCTCCACCTCTGTACGACCAGAGACCTCCACCGCCAAGACTCTGATGGACATCGGAACACGCCGCATCTTCAACGAGGACCACGATATTTTCAGACAAAGCGTTCGGCGCTTCTTCCAAGAGGAAGTGATTCCGCACCACAAAGAGTAGGTAGTCGAAGCACAGCCGGCCGTGGCTTTTACGAAGACGTGAAATTAGTACAGTCCCATGTTTTTAGCCTCTTCTTCATCGCACTAGGTGGGAGAAGGCGGGCCAGGTGAGCAGGGAGGTGTGGGAGAAAGCCGGCGAGCAAGGACTCCTGGGAATAATGATACCAGAAGAGCACGGTGGCGTTGGAGGGGATGTGTTCTCTGCTGCGGTTGCATGGGAGGAGCAGTGAGTTTCTGTTAAAGATTACTTTGAGATGAAACACCGGCCAAGTTCTGCTTGTAAGATCCAAATGTTTTTTTTGTTTGTTTTTTCTTTCAGAATGTATTCCAACTGCACTGGCCCGGGCTTTGGTTTGCACTCCGATATTATCATGCCTTACATTTCCAAATATGGCAGTAAAGAGCAGATTGAGCGCTTTATTCCCAACATGACTGCTGGGAAATGCATTGCTGCCATTGCAATGTCAGAACCAGGAGCTGGCAGGTCAGAACTCTGTCATGCATGGCAGCAGTGTGTTGTGCCTTTGATAACATTTCAACTTTTGTCTAATATTTTATTTTAGTGATCTTCAGGGTGTGAGGACATATGCCAAGAAGGATGGCAGTGATTGGATACTTAATGGCAACAAAGTACGGCATCTTAGAAACAAAAACATTTCATTGATTCTCAGCATCAGCTGAAGTTGATTTCCCGTCCTCTCTCTCCTCAGGTTTTTATCTCCAATGGTTGGATGGCCGACGTGGTGGTGGTCGTAACCGTGACCAAAAATGATGCGAAGACAGCGGCACACGGGATCAGTCTGTTCCTGGTGGAGGAGGGCATGAAAGGCTTCCAGAAAGGACGCAAGTTGGATAAGATTGGTCTGAAGGCACAGGTACTGGAGTTTGGGCCCGGTTCCCGTTACTTTAATGTCATGCCTTAAACTCTGTCCAATTAATTCTGGTCACCCTTCTTTCAAAGGATACAGCTGAACTATTTTTTGAGGATGTTCGACTTCCTGCCAGTGCTCTCTTGGGTGAAGTCAACAAAGGTTTCTACTACCTTATGAATGAACTGCCACAGGTAATAGACATCGTCACACAAGTTGTGTTCCTAAATTTTTTTATTTGGCTAAATCACATGTTTTTTTGTTCCTTAGGAGCGTCTATTGATTGCTGACATGGCCATAGCAAGCTGTGAGTTCATGTTTGAGGAAACCAGGAACTATGTTATGCAGCGGAAGGCTTTTGGCAAGACCATCGCTCACTTACAGGTCTGTATGTTCAAGTATTTAAAAAAAAAATGTAAAAAGTAAAAAAATTAAAATCTATTAAAAATAGCACATAACGTTTTGACTTTTGCATTAGGGAAATATATTTGGGGGCTCATCCGGGATCCTCCGATTTTATTTTATGTTTTTTAGCAAACTTTCCATTATCATTAGGGCTGCATGATAACTATCGACCTGATATCAGGAGATTATGACGTCATATTTATCGGTTCGATATCATAACAAACAGAACCGATAATATACGTACATGTTTGCCAGTGCAGCAGTAAGTGTGCTTATTTATTTTATCCTTTTTGATCAAGCCACTCCTAAGGATAAAGGATAACCAATAACCTGATAACATGTGACAGAGGAACACGACAAACCTCTTTGTCTCAGTGAACGCACAGCAGCACACCCACTACGACGCTACATAAAGATGTGATGCCACCATTTCTTTTTATTGAGCATAATCAGATGGATTTTATAATCACAGGTGTAAGTGCACAGCTAATCAGTAACAAAGGTTAACACTTCAGCAGTTTCAGTTTTTGCAGCTTGTTTGTATGGTATTTTCAGATGAGGGTTTGTAAAAAGCAATTGGAGCTCTGACTCAAAATGGTCTTTTTGACTCTTACTTTTGCTTTTAGAATAACTATATTTTAGAGCTTCACCTATTACTTGAATTTGTGTTTCTCTGCCTTTTCCGGCTAAGACTGAACAATATTTTACATCAGATTTCTTAACTTTACTTCTCGTCATTAGACTGAATTCACTAAATAGATTAACGGTTTACTCCCATTATTCTGTACAGAGAAATAACAATATGTTTTATATTACAGACGGTGCAGCACAAGCTGGCAGAGCTGAAGACTGAGATCTGTGTGGGCCGAGCCTTCGTTGATAACTGCATCCAGCTCTTTGCTGAGAAACGACTGGATCCCTCGACCGTCTCTATGGCCAAGTACTGGTAAGAATACTTTGAGTGCAATAACTTCTCATCTAAACTCGTCTTGTGCTGAGCTGCTTTATTTTATTTTATCTCAAGGGCGACGGACCTCCAAAACAAGGTGGCCACTCAGTGCTTGCAGCTCCATGGAGGCTGGGGCTACATGTTAGAATACCCGATTGCCAAGTAGGTGGCGATCCTCGAGGAATCAGAGTTTTTGTGTTGCATTCTAGTCTGATAACGAGCTGTTTTCTGTTTGGTTTCAGGGCGTTTGTGGACTCACGTGTTCAGCCTATCTACGGAGGCACCAACGAGATCATGAAGGAGCTCATCGCGCGTGGCATCGTCGGCCAGAAGTGAGACCTTTTGGCGATTTTACGCGATGAAGGAGCACAGATGTTGTAAAAAATTGGTCTGGGAATGTTTTGGAATGTGCAAACGTGATCAGGAAATGGTGTGGAAAGTCCGAACGTGGCTTGAATTTTCAAATCATGAATGACAACAAATCGAAACCGCACTTTATGAGAAGAAAAAAAGATAATGTCAGCTATTTTTGTAACCTTTTTACATTTGCATCTTGTCTGGTTTGATTTATAACTACAGCAGTTTGAGCAGCTTTTGATGACATGACTCGGCTATTCACAAAGAAACACTCTTTTAGACATCAGAGTAAAAGTAATTCAGAGTCGGTGGTGAACACAGTTCTGCTAAACCGCTAATTTGCTAATAGCAGAACTAGCTTCTCATATAGCAGATTAGCTTTTTTGCTAACTTTGGAAATCGTTAGCGGATTGATTAACTTCTGCTAATTTCAAGTCCACTAAAAATTTCACAAGTGTAAAACTTCTACTTTTATGCCATTTCTCCCAACTTAAATAAAAACTACCCTCTTTTACAATCAGTGCTGGATGTGCCAAGCACTGTGTATAGCATATAGCATCTTTAACAGCTAAACTTCAAACTAAGAGTGTCAAAAATAAATAAAATAACATTTAACAGTATTTAAAGAACAAATACAAACATTGACTACATATTAAATATGGTCAAGTATTTGCTATTTGTTAAATGGTTCTTATAACAATACAAACATAATCAAAGAATTGCTTTTATCCTGAAAGGGTTAAATTAGAAGTATATAGCAAGTTACACACAGCTAACTCTGGTTTGGATTGGGTAATTTAACACATAGGAGCCCACCCACCTTCAAATTAAACCAGAAGAAAACTAAGAACAAATTTGGGTCAGTTGTCTTAGCACTTAAAGTTCGCTTCCACTGATTTATTTATTTATTTTTATCTGTTTAGCGTTAGCTAAGCTAAGATTCTGGTTTAGCGGATTAGTAGTTAGTGAACTGTGGGCCCACTGCTGGGCCCACCACAGTTAAGTCATTCAACCAGCCTTCCTCTGTACACATATGGGGGGCTGATGTGTCATTTTCTGCTCACTGCATTTTTTTTTCTTAATCTATCATGTGAAAGGAAAAACTATTTCAAGTAAAATATACTGAAGCTTCTTTTTTTTGTAAAAGTAACCCTTCAGCTGATCTGTGCCAGTCAGATTGAACTGAATTTGATGTTTTTCTAGTCTTGATTCATAATAAACATTTTTGCGGTAATTCTCTGTTTTACTACAAGACAGCTAGCACAAATAAACTTGAAGATATTTAATCACTGTTAACTGCTTCTCTTTGAGTCTTGTGCTGTTTTCTTGAGGTTTCCAGCTTTCTGCTTTAGTTTTGTTTTCTTTATGCTCCTAAAACCATGAAATAATTCAACATGAAATACATATTTGTGGCATCTTACTGTGTGTTGGATAAGATGATAGGAATGTTTAAATGTTGAGTTACAGTTAGATTTTTAAATTACCACATCGGATTTTAGCTCAATATCTGGAAATCCTCTGAGTTGGAGCCATTTTTGTGTAGGCTAAGATTGATTAGCCGTAGCGGCCAGATTTAGCTAACAGACAAAACAGGGCGGACTATAGCAATGCTAAGATTTTGAGCAAAGGCCAAAGGGTGTGCGCAATTTGATGCATTCTATGTGTTCTGGATGATGCTCAGCTACTACCACATCAACTTCAGCTTGTAATCTTCTAAATTGGCTGTGCAGTCACCATATTTTATTGTCTAAGTCACCAAGATGTGGTGGTCATCTTGAGTTGGAGTAAGTTTAAAATGTCATAAGTTGTAGTTATCAACCTAATAATTACTTTGCTAAAGTTTCATTAAAAAACATCAACTGGTTCATGACATATTTTGGTTGCTAAATCAACTTTCTGTTCTCCAGTTTTCTCTCCCAGACCAAAATCATTGTATGACATAAAAAGCAAATAAATTAATAATTTGGGATAAAACTACAGTAGATGTTTTAGTCTTTATTTCCAGTTTAGGGGTTTTATAATCACAGTTTTTCTTCACAAAAGTAAACATCAACAAGCAAATAAAAAGTTTAAGATACTAAAGAGGTGATGGCTTTAAATTTTAAAAAGATTATTCCTTGTAAATGTCTTTAAAATATGTATTTTGACATTTTTAAATAAAATGACAATTATTTTTAAAGGGAACTGTCCCCATCAAATTTAAAATTTAATTAGTCCCACATTTACCATAAAACATTAGTTCACCCAGTGTTTCTCTTGCTTAACAAATAAGTTTATTCCACTTTACCTATAGAATACTCAGTGTTTTCCTATGTAGGTAAAAATCTGTTTAACAACCTGTTAAAATACACCGGAATGCAGAAAATGGGATTTATTTCATTAAAATTTTTCTGGAGGACCCCCAGACCCCCCACCAGTGGGTCCCTCCAACATTACAAATACTTATACTTGTTTTTTGTCTATGAACGTCACAAAATCAGTGATATTATAGTAAAGTTACAAAATGAACATCTGTTTTGGCAAATGCCTTATATTCCCATAGTTTTCAATTTGTCATTTTTACAAACACATCATAAAATTTATGTTATGGATATTGTGCTTTTGGTGTGCCACCCCTGGATTTTCAGAGGCCCCCCTGAAAAAAATGTCTGCAGGCACCACTGCAAAGTTATAGCCATTTATGTGTTTTCTAAGCTCAGTAGGCTGTGGTGATCATCTTGAATTGGGTTGGATCCAAAAGTTAATCAGTTGTAAATGTTTGTCCATTGATTACTTTATGAACGTTTCATTACAATCTGTTCAGTCGTTCTTCAGATATTTTGCTAACAGACAAGCAAATACGAAAACGCCGAGAGGCCTGCATCCTTGTTGCACTGTTGGACTTTCACCTGTAGGTGGCGGTAAAGCAAAATTTAACTGGTTCCACTATAGCAGCGAAAAGCAGTCTGTTGAATATCAAACAATTGTTTAAAAGCATTTTGCTGAGTTTTCAGTGTCTTATTTAAAAAAAATAAGCTTTTGATATTTTAAATGTAGCGAAAGAACCCTGCCACGCCTCACCTCCTTCATTTTCTGCTCCATCTTTCCCCAGCAACAGCCACACCCAGGTGGGACTGAGCTCTTCTGTCTTCAGACCATTATTATTACAAAAAATGTTTTGTTTTTCTTCCTTACAATTAACTTTTCATTTTGCTCGCTGCAGCATCAAACATAATGTCTGAATTTGTTGCATGTATGCGCCCCTAACGATGCTGCGGATTTCTCACAGAATCCGCGCGCGTTTCTATTACCGCATTTATGGTAGTTGAATTTACAAAGGGGGCAGGGCTACAGAACCCGACCTAAGCTTTCATTGTCGCCGCTGAGGGCATCAGGAGAGCCGCTGAACAGCTTCAGGTAAGAACCGAAGCAGGTTTTTTTTAATCCAATATGGAGAAAACCAGTATTCATGACTAAAAAACAGAACGAAACGGGAGTTCAGAGCATTACAACGCAGCTCATACATGCGCAAAAGTTTCTGAAGGAGTCTTACAAAAAAAGAGACGTTTCTGTTCAAATAAATCAGTCGCGGTGTGATTTAACGTGTGTGAATTTTACCTATTAGAAGCTCGAGTTTTTCCGCTTCAAACTGCATTTTGTGCTAAATGTTTTTCAGTGTAAGGGAATGGGAGTTTTATTGGGTGCTGAAACAGGTGTTTTATTGGCGGCTTAAGGTGTTGCCGGGGATGCTGGTGCCGCCGCCCTTTTGTTCTGGTCCACGCCTGTTTGGTGCTGAAACTGCTCTCTGCCACATCCAATGCTACAGAAATCTCCATTATTGCACAGAGGGAGGTGGATTTAACCAGGACAAGTGCAAATGCGAGTGTCTGTGGCCAGACAGCCCAGCCCAGAAGTGAAACCCTGCGGAACAAATAAAGAATAGAAAAAAGAAAAGAAAGAAGCGGCATTATATTTATATCTGTGCTTTTTATTTGAGTAAAATACGACACAAGTCATAATGAACAGAAAATGGGCCAATGAATCTGCATTTTTCATCATTTGTAGCATGGACACTGAAGAAATGAACAGCTTTAGTTAGGTATGGGACAAGTCCATTGCTTCATTTTACTAGTGCAATGGACAGATTTTGAAACAACTAAGAGATTGACACTAAGATTGTCTAGAATAGATTTGTGATGAAATAAGAAAGTTACCATTTTCATCTAGAAGAAATGCTCTAATTCTTTCTGCTGGTTTAATATTTAAACCCTGAAAACTAATGATGATTCTGCAACAAATAAACATAACTTCTTTATTTCTTGAGATAATTGGATAACATTTTCATAAGTAGAAAATAGCATTCTAACTATTTGTTACCTGTATATATTCTTAATAAATTAATAACTTATACTGTATGATCTAAAATCATCATGCAATGGAAATGGGCACCAACAGTAGAAAAATAAATAGAAAATCAAGGATCAAAGAGAAAACTATTTTTCTGTTTTACTAGCATAGCCACATTTGAAGTATTCAAAAACATGTTTTCCTGAGATCAAATTGTCATGAAAGTCAGCCAGTATTTAGATAAAATGTTATATTTTGGTGTTATTTATGTTTTGTTTGAGTGCCGTAAGCTTAAACCTGTTTTTAAGCTTGTTGAACTGGAGCAACATTTTCATTCCCGATAAACTGCAAGATGAAATTACAAATCTATTTGATCAAAAACACCATCAGAAATGCGGAAATCGGCTAATATTGTGGCAATTGCATGATGAAAATTGCGTCGCTTTGTTCGCAGCTTCAAGTCTTCGGCCCCTTCTTGTCACAACCCAACGGCCAAACCTTCGCAGGAGCTTGGCTCAGTGTTTCAGGTGTGTGAAATCAAACGTCAAACAGCCATGTGACTGTGCATTGCCTGGTCAGCTGCAGATTGACCGTACTGAGCGCTTAACTTCTTTGCTATGTCATACTAAGAAATCAGTGCAACATATACCTGGAGACTGATGAAAAACATGATGATTGGAATGGAGTCTGAAAACACTACATTCACTGCAAAACATACACCTGTTGAACCCTTTGTCACGTACCTACTTTAATGGACAGGAATCTTCTTTAATTTTGCAGTTTAGCCACTCTTTCATCAGGCTGGATAACTCTACCTGATGCCACTTTGTATTTGCCTCATATTGGGGGAATGGCGTTTCATACCCATGCTTATCACTGCAATTGTGTCCTTGTTTAGGCTTAGAGGTTAGGGTTAAAGGTACAATCCAGTCAGTTTTTGAAAACTGTTCTGTCTAATAGTTCCCAGTTGTAAGAGGAGGCTGCAAAAGTCTTCATCCAGGCTAGGCTAACTGCTAACTAAGTAAGTGCCAGAAGAATGCTACGTTAGCACATTTCACTATTTTAGTTTATTATTATGTCTTAAACTGATTAAAAAAAAAAGATTCTCTGCCTACAGCCCCAGAATTCTGTGTGGTTCTTGTTCGGAGTTCATTGAAATTATCAACATTTTATCAGATGTATTTTCTATTGAGATCAGATGTGTATTGTTACTAGGCTTGAGCGGTATGATGGTATTTTGTACCAAAATATGACGCTGTAGAAGGTATCAGTCACGTGAGGTGATGTGCCAAATTTTATGGCAATGTCCACAAGGCTGCTAAGAAAACTGGGACATAAACATTCTATCAAGGTTTATTAATTACTCAACATGCCACACAAAGTAACTTCCACCCCCCACCATACCATATACTGCAGTATTTTCTAAAGTTTATACAAATCAAGGTATGAAATTGATCAATACAACCCAACCCTAATTATTACTGTTTTCAATCTGTATTGATCACGTGTCTATTGCAAAATCAATAAATATTTATTGATTTATTGCCCCAGCCTTAATTTGAGGTTACAAACAGGCTCAAAATCAATTAAAATGGGCATTTTTGCAGAGGAACATGCCTCCAAAATATCGTTCAGGTCACAGACTAAATTGAATTGTTTTGGAGGCAGTAATCTTTTGTCAGCTTGTGGTTGTAAGTGAATGGAGTGTTATTGCCATGCAGAACATGAATTCATGAACATCACAACCTGATTTATTGTAGTTCTTCGTAGTATTGTAGTATCGATACTATGATGATGATGACAAATTTTTGCTATAATGTGACCTTAAGTGTTTCACAACCAAATAGAAGTTGAAAAAGTGGATTTAAAGACCAGGGCCCGTATGTATCAAACCTCTTAGAATTACTCTTAAAAAGGCTGTTAAGAGTAGACTTAGCTAAAAGCTGAGAGTAAAAATCATTTATCAAACATCTCAGTCTCACTTTTTAAGCAAAGTGTCAGAGTAACTCTTAAGTGCCAGTCTTTAAGCTGATTTAAGAAGCTTGGCTGTGCCGCAAAGCTAATCCTAGATGGCGTTCTTACAAAACCCCCAGCATGGACCAATCAATGCCTCGGACTACAAGTTCAAGAAGGTTCTCAGAGAAATGTCAAGATAAAACTGTGAAAATCCTAAAATAAGTTCACTTTCAACACCGTAATTTTTATTAGGGGTGGGAATCTTTTACTATCTCACAATTCGATTCGAATCTGATTTTTGGGGCCACGATTTGATTCAAAATCAATTTTTCATTCAAACCTCATACTGTATGTCCATTTGTCGTGTTCCCAAAGTGCCTCATCTTCATTTTACAAACCTTGCACACAGTGAAGGTCATGTCAAACTCAGACTCATTCAGCAAAAACCAAAATGAGCCCAAATCGTTGCATTCAATGAAGATGGGGCCAGTTGATTCTCTCTTTCCTCCAGTATAGTAGTTTCCTCTTTGTTTTGGTGCTTTCTGTGCACTCATATGTTCCAGAAGCAACTGTGAGGTGACGTCAGGACGTCCCACGTGGTTACAAAATGGAGGCAGAAAGCCATTGGATTTGCTTTATTTTTTATTTTAAATTTATTATGAATCTTTGTAAATAAGAATCAGGATTCTGATGTGAATCGATTTTTTAATACACCCCTAATGTTCATACGTGTCATGTTGTACTGATTGTAAATTACATAACATGTTCTCATTTGAATCAAGAATACAAACATAAAGAAAATCTTAAAAAAAAAAAATAAACTCAGGTTCAAAGTTTCAAAACCTGAGGAAATGTTGAGTTTGCATCCTCCTCCTCCTTTCCACTAAACTGCCCACAGACAACAACCCTTTGATACACACAATACTGCTTCGTCAAAAGTTTTACCTGTACAAGCCTTTATCAGGCCAGGTTGGGCTGAGTCTAAACGCTGGAACAGTAATTAAAATGACCTTAATCAGGACAGAACAGGTTTCTTTCCTACCTTTTAAATTATGAGTCAACCATGCATTTATATCCAACTTTATTTTTTTTCCCTTCCACAAACCACCTCTCAGACTCATGCTAAGTACGTTTCCTAACACTGGTTCTGTTTAGGTAAGCTGTCAAAAGTCTACAGAACCACAGAACCACTGCACGCTCCGCTGAAATCAAAACATCTTGGCCACTCATCAGAATCAGAGCGATGTTTGTTGGAATAAAGCTGGAATTGTTTGTGGGGCCGATTGTTTCTCCGTTTTCTTGTGAAGTGGGCGACCGCGGTACGCTGACGTAGATGCTGACGTTTTGAGGACATAGAGTGTCTCGGTTCCCCCCCACACTCCGTCTTTCTGAGTCTTTTTGCGCCGCAGGTGCCTAATGGGAGCTGGCAGAACTGTGCTTTAGCAGGTGATTAAGTCCTGGCCGTTCGAGGGCTCTAATCTCATGTCAGCCGGCACACTGACCTGCATACACACCTCCTCAAATGTCCTGATTCTTACTCAGGAGCTCCTCACTGCATAAAATGAGCTCCATTCATTTTATCTGCCTTAAACACAACCTGTGAGGTGTAAATCACTCCTAAAGATCTCACACTCAAAGCGTGTGTTGTGAATGACTCTGCTACAAGTACACCAAATTTTAGCACTATCTGTGAAATACTCATTTTTGTGTTAGATAACAGACACATCGTTTGCAGTTGGGCATTAATAATCTGCTAGGACAGAACTGTCAAGAAAACAGACGATTTCTTACAAAAACTCTTAAAAAACATCACTTTAATGCATCAATCTGCATTTCAGATATGACTGAAGCGGCCCTTATAATAAGAAATGCGCACGTCCCTAATTGGGCGTAAGATGACAAGTATTTATCTGGTGCCAAAACCCGCCCAGTGACCTCGGCGGTCCGGCTGAGTCTATCTAATCATTCATCCACGCTGTTTGCCCTTGTACCAGAGTTTTCCCCCCAAACGAGCCCCGACAGCCAGTGTCACATTTCATTCCTCACGGATGATGCTCCTGGACAGAGAGGACACTCACGCAGGGGCATTCTTTCTCAGTTACTGGCATCTGTAAAAAAAAAAATTCCTTGTTTTATACTTGTTAGATAATCTACAAGGTCTCTTCATGAGAGGACGCAGAACAGAGAGCAAGACTTTTTTTGTTTTACTATTTTATTTTTGGCTTGAGTCCATGTGCCTCAAACTTCCGGCTCTCTGGAAAAAGTTTCTTTTTTTAGAGGAGTGTGTTTGGAGGTTTCAAAAGTATTTTTTACTCAAGTAAAAGTATAAAAGTACTGGTTTTAAAACAACTAGTATAAAAGTAAATGTAATGAACACTAAGAAAAAAGCCATTAGGGATAAAAGCTTAGGCTGTGCCACAGGGTTCTATAGCGTACAAACCCCCCCTTCTCCCCCCGCTCATTTTTCTTCTAAAGTCAATAATAATTTAATGTTAAATTAATGTTGAAATTTTTGAATTAACTGACCAGACTAATTGCTTCAGCCACGATCATATTCATAGGCTACATGCATCTGCTACAGTTTGTCCTGCTGGAATGTGCTGTGATTTGTGTCATACAGGTGTGATGGAGTTCAATCCAATAGGATGTCAGAATGTATATTTACACTTCTCATCCAACCACAATCAAATTCACTCTATCCATGGGCTCCATGTATCTGGATAGATTTCTATT
>JARVGW010000357.1:13138936-13157110 GCA_031762495.1 Anablepsoides rubrolineatus | reverse complement strand
CAGTTGTCTCTGCACTCGCAGCGGCTACAGGTGTGATGACGTAACCGACAATATGACGGTAGAGGAAAAATCTCTACTGTAGGCCAATTTTATACTGTTTCTACCGTATACCGCATATACCGCGCAGCCCTACAACAGCAGAACTGATTTTTAATCAGCTGGTCTGCATGTTTTTCCTGAATGGTAAAGGAGTAATTTAAAATGCCTGGGAAAAGCCAAACTCTTATTATCTAAAAAAAGAAAAGAGCTGGTAAGTGCTTTCACGAGTAGATGAATAAGGCAAAGCAGGGGGTGGCCAGGGGTGACCATGACCACCATAAAATAATCTTTGGCCACCCTAGTGGCCACCCCAACAGCTGCTTTGCCAGCAACATTTTGGCGAAGCTGTTTCTATATGCAGAATTTTGATTTCAACTACAATGCTCAAATAGGTAATTCTCATGATGCCATTCTATGTTGCAGTCACTGTCTGTATAAGTAAAAGAGAATGATCAAGGTTTTCAGAAAATTGCCATGTAGAAAAACATTTTTTTCTTTCTTTTTGAGCCACCTTGTGTGACCAGTGGTCCCAGTCTGGCCACCCCTATAAAAGGTTTTGACTCCTCCACAGACATGAACAACAGTAACAATGAAAGATAGCAGAGTGATGTTGTGTTACCCACCCTTTACACTATATAGGAGTGACCCGACCTCATCTTCGGTCCAAACAAAGTTCTTTTATTCACCATTTTGGATGCAACTGTTTTTTTATGCCAAAGACCGAGTCGTCTGTGTGAATAAACGTCTTGTTATAATACAAAAATCACATCAACAGCTTGTGGCCTGCTGGCATGAAAATCACAGCAGATTCAGTGTGCACAGCATTATCATGTAAACGTTTTTTTCCCAGTTGATTTTCAACAATCAACAGTGGAAAAACGCTAATTTATTCAAAGATTGTTCACATGTCAACAAGGCCTATGTGTTTGATGAAAACTGTCCTTGTTTGGGTTGAAACAGGCAGTGTAGGATCCTCAATTATGGAAATTTGAACAAAATCAAATATATACTGTTAACTGCAGCAGCAACTGTTTAGCCCCTCTTCATGAACTCGACTCTACTCAGTTCACTTTGGGTCGGGTCTCAGTGTTTGTGTGTCTCTCCACGCAGTATGTCCCTTACTCTGTGTGTGTGCTAATGTGCGTAAGCGTACTTGCTTCTACCCGAACCACCGGAGAGGAGGTTCTGAAACAGCACGGCTGTGGAGCGCGCTTGGAGAGATGCATTGGGCCGAGACCGAGCCGAGTCGAACCGCGTAAAGAGCGTCTGTGGAGATTATGTGCCGAGGCTGTCACTGTTAACAGTGAACACCAGAGGGCGCAAATTAACAGCTTTCTTTGAGGCACCGAAATAAGGCACCAAAGTTAGAGTTGTGTTTCGGTCTGTGTACTATTATTATTACTATTTATTTATATAAATAAACTGTATTCAGTTTATTTATATAGCGCCAAATCACAACAACTGTTGTCTCAGGGCACTGTACACCTTTGTAACGTTGATGTTGGCCCCGGTGCCATACCGGAACCAGGTTTCGGTACTCAACCCTAACTATTACCTGTGAATACACGCCACTTATAGTCTTAACTCATTACATAACTGAAGCTGACTTTTTTTGTCCTAATTCACCTTTACTCTATTTTCATTCAGACACATTGTTCATTTATAATTGTTTGACTATTTCCATTACAATTTTGCAACATTTATATCTTTATAAATCTAAAACATCACTTCCATCTAGTAGTTTAAGTTATATGAAAGAGTCAATTCATGAATTGCAACTGTACTGCAAATGAATTCAGTCCTTATGTGTCCTCACATCACCGAGATTATTATTGCCCACTCGCTGAAATGCAGTTTGTGTTATGTTGTGTTTTAAACGTGAGTCATGCTTTAATAAGGGGTCTTATTGGGTGACAGCTCAGCAGGCGACAATTCAGATGGGATGATAGTTCAGCCAGCCTAAGTGTACATTAATCAGCATCTGTTTGTTTCCCTGGAGAAGCTAATGATGCCTGATTTTCTTTTTCTTTTTGCTAATGCAGTGACGTAAAGTTCAGTCGCTCTGCAGCGGTACATCAAACAGGAACAGTGCAATTCAGAAGCTGTCTGATCTCCAGTCAAATCTCAAATCCAAATCTGGATGAATGGGTCGATTTTTGTTTTACGCAAGGGATGATCCATTCACTTAATCCTGATCACAGGGAGTTGGGGCAGCCAACGAAAGCCCAACCTATTCCCAATACAGCTTTGAGATTGACATATCTTTTAGTTGTATAGTTGAAGAGGAAACAATGCACTTACAACATGCAGAAATGTCAATATTTTTTTAGTATTCAACTTTGAGTCCTGTTTGTTTGTAAGAGTGTATTTAATGTGTAACAGTTTGTTGTTCTGCTCAAACTGGGTGAGCAAAATGACGTCTAATCTGTCCGACGTGTTCTGCTGCTTCTGTTGATGGTCCTGTTGGTTCCAGCAGATTGGTATTAGCACGGCTGGCATCTGCTTTCAGGGAGATTAGATGTTAGCTGCTATGTTTGTTGTTCCCTCTCGCTTCGGACTCTAATCGGCGCTGGCAGAAGGCTGCCCATAAGGTGGTAGAAATTTGATTTCTGTCAATCAGTCTTCCTTTTTGCAGTCCCGCCTAACCTCCTCTTTTCTTCACCTTTATATCTTCTTGTTCCTTTGTCTTTTCCTCATACTGAGTGACATCATTTTAAATGTCTCGTTTGGTTTCTTTATGATCCGGCCCTCGATGCCGACAGCGTGATTATAGCCTCGTGCTGATGGCTCTTTCTGCAAAGCTAATCGAGGATGTGGAAGGAGAGGGTCAGACTTGCCTGTTTTTCTCTCTCCCTCTAATTTTTAAGTGGTTTTGGAGACTCTGTGACTGAATCCCTTATGATTCAATCTCACATCAACCTCAGTGGTCTCTCTGAGGTTTGGCGACCGTGTGCAGGAGTGTCTCTTTAACATCAGTCTGAACCAACTGGTTAGCTTCAGTGGTTCTGATCAGCTGTAAAGGAAATCTTATACTGAATGTTACCAGCTGTAACAATAAACTTTGTTTTACTTTTAACCTCTGTGTGTGCATTTACAGTTTAATACAAAATAAAGCTACAAGTAGGGGTGCACGATAGTTATCGGGCCGATATCAGGAAATTATGACGTCATACTTATCGGGCCGATATCATAAGAAACAGAACCGATAATATATGTTCATGTTTGCCAGCGCGGCAGTGAGTATGCGTGTTTCGGCCCGATTCGAGCAACGTTCAAGTTGTGTCGGAACAAACAACTTTCTTACTGGAAAACGAATTAGAATACTCCGTGCTGAAAAACAACCAGTCATTTTAATAATTATTTATATTATTTTAACAATTAACCATGTATGTTATACGCAAACTTTATAATAATAAACATAAAATGGTCAACTACTCCCAATTTGAGAACATGTGATGTCTGTTACCTCCTGAATGCAGCACAGAGTCCGTCTGCTAAAATGCTAAAAACAACAAGCTAGCCTTCAAGAACTCATCGGGACTCATCAAAGCTTTTGACAAATTCAGAAATTATAAAAATTATTGGTTATCTGCAGTTAAAAGGAGAAAGTTATCGGTATCGGTTCTTAAAATAAGTTATTGTGTATCCCTATACCTACAAGGATTCATTAGCAAATGAAATTAGTTAGCATTAATATTAGCTTATCAAGTTATAGTAGACACATGCTGTTGGTTCTGATAACATAAAATATGTTAAAAATTACTTGTTATTAATTTAAAGTTTCTACATAGATATCACATTTTCCTTTTTTAGCTTTACTTTTTGCTTTGCATAAAACCACATAGCTAATTGCTTCATGTTTTTAACTTACTATTTTTAACATTTTGTTTGCTAGTTAAATGTAGTTTACAGGTTTTAGCTTTAAAACTGAAATTAGTTGCATACAGCAGCTAATAACTTTACTGTTTAACAGATTTAGGTTTACTTTTGTTGTTTGAAACCCAAAGAAAACAAAACACTGTGAGCAACGATGCTTAATGGGTAGAATATAGCTTGATGCTAATCTGTGTAAAATGTAAGTTATGTGAAAATATCAATGCAAAATCTGTTTTGAAATTTATATTAACATTAAGAAAACATATTTTGCTAAATTTAAATGTTGACACTGCAACAGTATTTGGTCTTGTTAAGTGTGTTATTTCTAAATTTGCTCTGAAATGTTAGGAATAATTTGTTTTGGTTTGATTCTTGTACCCAGGTTTGTTTACATGTCGGTTTTTCATTTGTTCTGTTTTGCCGTCAGTCCTTTTACCAGCTCTACTCACTAGGGCTAAGCAATATGGCCCAAAAACCAAAATCTCCCATCTTTTTCATCCCAAAATTTGATTATTTATTTTAATCGATTTTGCTTCCCACTTAACAGAGTGCCTCTGTTTCAGGTGTTGAAACAAATTTGTTGTACTCCTGCTTTTGTAGCAAGAGCCTTCAAACAGATTTTGCAGTGAGGTGTTTGTTGCTCCAAGTCTGAGGTTGCAAAACCTAACCAGTTCCAGATAACTGAAGAAACAGTGCCTTTTTTGGGAAGTAGATCCTCTCTGCTAGCTGCCATATGGTCATGTCATGTACCAAGTGTCTTGAGGGACAGGTGGGGTGACCTGACCTCTGAACTACAGAAGCCCCAAAAAGTGCACTGGTGAGGCAAAAAATCTAATTTTTCCCAAAATTAAATCTTTATAAATGGCAAATTGGAATTAATCGATTAAATCGATTTATCGCCTAACCCTACTACCCACCAACGTCAGGTATTTTATTTTAGGACATCACTGGCTCCTGCTATTCAGTCCGGCATTTACTGTCATCTGTGTGTTTCTGGTTATGTTTCTTTTTGTTAGTTTTGTCCTGTTTGCTGCCAAACCAGCATTTTGTTTTCTTAATTCCTGAAAAATAAAGTGTTTTTGAACTCCCTCGCCTCAGTCTGCACTCTGGGTCTGTTCGCACAACTATCCAAACCTAACAGCGACGGTATACTCCCTTATTTTCAAAATAGACAAATTAGCAATTAACGAAACCTCTATCCATCATATAAAACCTTCAGCTGATGTTAACCAGTGGAACCAATTAAAGTGACATATAACACTATGGAAAGTAGGGTTTTTTACTGTTAAAATAACAAATAAGTTCTGTAAAATAAATCTTGACAGTACAACAGTAGATACTCTTTTTGAGAAAGGACACACACAAACACATACCATTTACAAAGCTATTAGCAACTGTAACAGTGCTAACCTGTAAAACTAATAAAAGTTTTAAAGATGGAGAAAAAAACATTTTATCAAATATTTAATTAATAACAGGCATACAGGACACAACTTAATAATTAAAAAACACATAAGTAGATAGTTACTAGTCTTTGCATAGTTAAAACTAACCAACAGGGTCTCTGCTTTCACTGACAGCAAGGATCTGCAAAGACTGTGCTTCTGCTGCTTTTATCACCTTTGACCTTAGGGTTTTGAGTTACAGCATTTGTAGCAATTTCCATCATCAAAATACAAAGTCTGCACATTGAGCACAAATATCAAATATGTTCCCCATCAAGCCTTTGTTCAGCAGTTTCACTGTCACATCGAGGTCAGTGGACCCACACTTTATTCGCACAGACATTTGAATAAGCCTTTTAGCTACTTTAGTTATGAATCTAACAGGATCCTGAAAATGTCATACATTTTGAAGGTAAACGAGAGACAAACTGCATCCAATAAAAGGGAGTTTTTGTATAAAGACGTCCGAAAAACATGAGAATTTTCTAAAGTTCTTTTACAGGTTTTCTAATTTCATTCTTTTAGCTCTTGTGCTCAGCTCATAATGTGTGCGTTGATTCAGTTTGATGTCTCTAGTAGCGCAGGTGATGGATAGCCAGACCGATGTGAGTCTGTGCACTAAAAACAAATTTCCCTTCATATGGTTTGTGGTTGGAGTAATGAGCAGAGAATTTAAAGCTCTCGGTTTTTCTGGGCTTGTATGATTTTGCTTTGCTAGTCTGGGCCTCTGCAGTCCCTCGCTCAGACCCCCTCGCTTTTTTTTTTTTCTCCTCCCCTCGCCGCCTTTGTTTGAGTGCTGCTGCAGCACTTGCCCTGCCTGCAAATGAGCACCATTGACAGAGCAATTATTCAGCACGGGGCAAGCCCCGCACCCCGCCTTTACACGCTTATGTCCACACTCAGCGCCGCATTCACTGTCATGTTTAGATTTTTTTATTTGTGCAAGCATAACGTGAGCTTCTTTCTGTAGCATGGTCAATGAGATAAACAAAGAGAGGAATAAAACCTGCTCCTGGAAATTTCTACGGTCTTTTTTTTTTATCTTTGAACTCAATCCCCTCGGGGTTGGATGAGCTTCATATCCCTTTCAAACATGAATTAATGGGACTGACGGGCAAAACGTATACACACACGCGTGCAATTCTTCCCCTCAGACACGGCTCCCATCCCCAACCCCCATTTCCACCCCTCCCCATCGCAGTGCAGACACCGGCTTCAGTCTTTAGCTGCGAGTGTGTCGTTTGGCTCGTCGTGGAGACGGGAGGTGTGTAAGCTGCAGCAGCATTTGCCGGTAAAAAAAAAGAAAGAAAAAGCATCAGTCATCTCTGGGAGTGCGGCGTTGCCCCTATGACTCCAGTTTTGCTCCTCCTGTCTGTCTCTTATCTCTTTTTGCTTCTCCTTTCTCTGCAGAAGCCGCTGCCTCCCTTGCTTCCTCTTTGCAGAGAAAAAGCTGGACCCACTCCACCAGGTAAGATGTCACACTGTAACTCTCACTTTCCCTTTGAGATACAAGCATTTGCATTGGGGGTCTTCATTCAACCCAGCATTTCCCTGATTATTTTGTAGCTTTTGTTGGCAGACATTTAAAATATTCAGATTATTTGCTGCTGACATTTTTAACAATTGAGTGAAAAAACTGATGTTACGATAAGCCCGGGGGGGGGGTGTGTGTCCGTGGTTTGGTGACCTTTAGTCTTTGTGACGTTCTATGGCGTCTAGACAGCGCCGACTATTCAGCCGCCCAGAATATTTCAAGAAATGTAAACCACTGATGTCCACAAAACATATTTGCTCATTCTGAAGATTTGTAATATCTTTTACGGCATGAGATTGTGATGGCATGTGGTGGTTGGTGGTTTGAGACCCATGGCCAACAGATTGTTGGTGGTTTCCCTCAGTGGGACTGACACCAAGCCAAGCGAGACCGCGGGACATGTTACGCTGTCTCTCTGCGTTGGCTGATCTGACTGTCACAAGTTTGTTGACAGCTTTTTGGAGCAGGTGCTGATGGAGTTTAAAGAATTTTGGCTTCCTTCACCAGCCTTTTTTCTCTCCTGCTTTATTCCCCTTCTTTCTTGTATTATACATCTCTCTTCTGTCAATTCTTGATTTTTTCGTGAGGATTTCACTGTTTATTCTTGTTTTTCCACTTGCTGTTTTATATTTTTTGTGCATTTATCTGAATACATTTTGTTGTTGAACTTACTGATGAAATAATTACACAAGAAAAACAGAAAAAACATTTTAATCAGACTCTTAAGCTTTTTGTAACAATGATGATGCTGTAGGTAAACCAGTATTTCACTGAGTTCCCAATGGAATTTTAAACATGTTCAAAACTTTTCAAAGCAATTTGTCATTTAAAATAGTTTGTGTTTTTGTGGGCTTCTGTTTAGTTTCATATAAACATAAGACATTGGCAGGGTTTGATGTTATAGAGACCTAAAAGAGAACTAAGTGAAATGTAATGAAGGCACTTTTTGACTAAATTGCAACCAAACAAATTTGCAAATCATTTACAGGGATATTGCAACTTATTTGCAGTTAAACTTATCTTAAGTAACAATTCAGTGCAGTTCCTCTGGAAAATTTGCATTTGTTTTTCAATTTGTGCCCAGTTTGTCACCAACAAAAACAGTTTAGTGAGAGACAAGATTTAAAGCTTTTAAAGAAACCTTCAGCTGTGATATTATTGTTAAATATTGTGATTTTAATAATGGCTACCATAAATTCACTTCTTTGTTTCTGTTTAGATCAGTCAATCTAAACAGAAAGGTAGAGGCATAATTGCTTACCTCCAGTTGTGAAACTCTCATATGGGTGGTGATAGCACCTCTCTATTCAATGCACCTTGTTGAAAAACGGTGTACAGCTCTTCTGCCAGGGTCACTACTCTGTCAACCGCTTCGTGCAAATTTGTCACAAAGAAATTGCCAAAAAGTTCTTAGCAAAAAAAAAGAATAAAAAAAAAAAACATTTCTTGTATCAGAAACTGGTAAAACATTATGCAGTTCACCCACATAATTATTTCTAAAATATATAAATATCATGCTCTTCAGCAAAATGCATTATTTAAAATAAATTTTACGTGTTGCAGTGTTTCAAAGAGATCACATGTGTTTATGACTGTCAGCTAGAAGTCACTGAGACGTCTGTCACATCCACACTGATGTGACACCTCACCCCACCCTCCATTTCTGTCTCAGTTTCCGTCTGCCTCCATGGTTGCCGGGCTGCTCCGAGGCAACTTGTCTGTTCTCTGGAACCCAACACGGGGTGACACAGCATGGTGCAGGATGGGGTGACGACGGGGGCAAATGCGTCCTTTATCTGTCCTCTGTTTTGGGAACACACAGCAGCCCTCTCCTCCTTATCATCCTGCACCTCTTCCTCTTATTTGTACTCGGAGGGAGATGCTCCTGCGGTCAAGCTGTTGCTGGGCAGCCATCCAAACTAGACTTCCAGATTAAAGGTTAGAGTTTTAAACTAAGATCATCCTATGATGAGAAATAACAGAATTAGAGTTGTTTTGCTTATAATAATTCCAAGCAATATAGCAAGATGTGTTAGCACTTGGTTGCGTATAACTCTCGGCTACTACCACAACAAACTTTCCCTCAGTATCTGTAAACATGGCTAAGCTAGAGCCCTTTTTTCAGGTATAAATCTACATCTGATTACTCAGAGTTTCAAATCCATTCAGTCTTTCATGAAATATTTTGCTGACAGACAAAATAGGGTGACTCATAACAGTGAATGCAATGATTGCAGGCAGGCTTTAAGTAGAATTTTGGGGAAAGTTTTGTACATGGACTGTGAGCAGAGGAAACAACACAACAACAACAACAGCTACTGAAGCTGTAGCATCGCTACCCACCTCCTCTATCGAAGCTGGTGCAATTCATTCTGTCTTCCTCTGGTTTCATAAAATAATTGCGGTCAGTTTATGAAAAAAAGGGGGAAAAAACAACTTGCATTTGGAAAAAGTCTGTTGAAGCTTGGTGAACCCGAAGATCGTCACTCTGTCCTGAGGGTGTCCTGAGGCTTCACCAAGCTACAAAAGGGGGAAACCCTCTATCTAAATGCCTGGTTGTAGATAAAGATGTTACACAAGCTCATAATATTGGTTGTATATGACTCAAAGCTACAAAGACACTATGTTGGTATCTGTAGAACTGACTGAGTTAGAACAGATTTTGTTTAGTAATCTAAGTTTGTAAGTTTTTGAAAAAGATCACTATAGTTGATGCTGTTTCACATATTCGTAGCCCAACTGTGAAATGTGGTAAACTTGTGGGAAGGCGACAGAGCTGGAAAAGTACCCATAATTGAAATTTGCCCTAATAAAAAAATATCCAACTAATACATAAAAATATCAGCATGATGGTAAAAAACTTTTTTTCCCATTATACACATTGCGTAAATATCTATAAAAATATATTTAAAATGACCTGCCAGGATTTACTCAAACCAAACCCATAGCATCCACATTCTTTCCTTTAAAATGATTTTCCAGTCTTTTCACGGTGAAAGAATTCCTCAGTAATAAAGTAACAGCCTCTGGGCAGTGTTTTGAACCATCCAGTGCTAACTTGTTGATTGATGAATCTCCATGTGATGCTTTCAGGCGACTTCTATGCAGAGCAGTTTTGCCACCTGTCTCAACATTTAAATGCAGCTGTTGCCTTGAGGGCACAACCACCAGCACCTGGTCCTGCCTACTTTCATATTAAACCTACTTACACGCATTAAACAATGTTGGAAATTACTTTTTAAAAGAAAAACTTTCAATATCCGAAAGCCCAAACCACAATTCCCACGTTTTTTTCTCTCAAACAGGATATTGCTCTCCTCTAAAGCTGTAGCCAGCGGTCAGATCAGACTGAGTGGAAGTAAATGAGCTGATTCTGTGTTCCAAGTTTCCCAATTAACGTTTCTTTCCAAGCATGGACACACGCTGTGGAAAAAAGATAAAGGTTTGTGTTTGAGACTTGTTGGCGACTCCAAATTTCAAGAAAAGATGGCTAATTTTCTTGATGAAAGCTCATTTGTGTTTGCGTCCAGCGAGCCATGATTTGCACGTCCAATTTTTGAAAATCTCAAATGAAATGGATATCAGTATATAAATTATGTTTAAAAAAACAAGAAAAGGAGCTTGTACTTTACATTTGTATTTATTCTGTAACTTTAAAGAAAATTTAAGAACAGTTAGTGGAACAATTTTATTAGCTTTTTTTGTTTTTCTAAGAAAAATTGATGAAGTCATTGCTTTAAAATATCCCACTCCTCTTGGATTTGATGTATTTACCACTTACGTTTGTTGCATGGAGGTGTGTGTTGGCCTGAGGGTGTGTGTGGGCGCGGGAGAGGGGAGTCTGTCATTGTGAATTATAGATGAGGAAGAGGGGGTGTTGGCCAAGTTTGAAAGGGAGGAAGCAGAGAGACCTCAGAGGAAAGACACTGTCAGATTTTCTGGCTGGACCCCCAAGTTGAACCACAGACACAGACAGAACAAACCACCACTGTCTTTGTATTCACATTGTTCCCATAAATCAGTCTTGATAAAAAGGTTTTTCCCAATTCACTTAACTGAAGAACAACCTTTGAGTAGATCATAAAAATGGTAAATCTTAAAGATTTGGCTCGTACAGTAAGGCAGTCTAACTTGAATTTCTAAAAGAAATGTTGTAAAGCTCTTCAATCTACTTACTATGCCTCCATCTTCTACCGCTTACCCGAGAAACCCAGACATTCATCTTTCCAGGGACATTCTCCAGTTATTCCTGGGGGATCCCAATGCTTTCCCAGGCCAAGGAGAATATTTAATCCCTCCAGCGTCGGGATCTTTTCCCAGTGAGATGTACCTAGAAAACCTCCCAGGAGGCATACTATTCAGATGCCCAACACCACCTCAACTGACTTCTTTTGCGAAGGAGCAGTGGCTCTACTTTAAGTTAAACCCCCCAACCCCCCAAATGATGGAGCTCCTCACACTAACACAAAGACTGAGCCCGACCACCCTACAAAGGATTGTCATTTTGGCTGCTTCAAACCCGGGATTATGTCCTTTCTGTCATGATCCAAACCGCATGATCACAGGTGACGGTTGGAATAGACAAGCCAATAAATTGACCAAAGCAATGTCCTCATAAAGGCAAGGCCCCAACCAGTCCATCCATCTCCTGTTCCATCCTACCATCAACTGTGAACAAGACACTTAAATCCCCCTGACCCAAGTGGGCAATGTGTTTCCCAGTTTAACCACGACTTCCAACCATGTCTTCTCATCCTTGATAGAGAGGAACACTGGTTTGAGAGAGAAGTAAAATAAGCTATTTTTGTGAAGAAAAACTGTCCATCATTAAACAGAGGTGAGACCTCCATGTCCAGTTGTCCCTCTCTTACAATGCTGTGATTGCAAGTATGACTCAGCACCCTGAGAGCAGCAACAGGTGATAATTAGGGCCCCAATGATAGTCAGGTGATGTGCACATGATTCTCCATGACAATCAAGGCACTAACGATCTATTGTTGGGCTGATGATCTTTCTTTGAATGTGAACCAACAGTTTTGTTGATCCTCGTTAAACCTGTTTGTTCACTATGTGGAGGCAGTGCTTATAAAGCTAAGTTCCTCCTCAGACTTAAGAAGTCTCAATTGGAGGAGAGACGAAACAGTTCATTAAAGAAGAACTCGTTCAGAGAAACTACTTATTTTTTTCCATCTAACTTAAAGAAGAAGGTTTCTATCCTGGTCACTTTACAATCATCTCTGAACCCCCCCAGTTCTCGCTGACTCTTGTCTCTAATCTCTTGTCTCAAATCTATCTTCAAAGTTTCATTTTTAAAAAGTGATGGGGCCCCATACGGGCCACCGGTTGTAAGAACTCTTTGTGGTGACAAAATCAGCCTGATGAATTGACCAATCAGCATGTTTTACATTTTAAATTTATTAGTTTGTATCACATGCTGCATTAGCCTCAGTCTTAATTAATTGGATAATTATAGTTGATGAGATATTTGCCAAAAAGTACCAAAATGTATTTAAATCCAGAGAGTATTTTTTATTAAAATACTGTTCTGTTTGATCACTCTAACAATGTTAAGTAAGATTTGTCTGGCCTTGGATTTAATTTCCTGTTGGCCTTACTCCTAATGAAGAGGAAGAATCTGTGGATTAGGTCAGCCTCTGACCTCCTTCTTCTTCCTCATCTCTTGCTCCTTTTTTGCCTCCCATATGACCCATTTGGCCTTTTTCCCCCCTGGCAGAAACATAAAGGTCAAACTGTATGTGGATGGGTAAAAAGCATTTTCTTGGTTTTGTTGGACCTTTCCAGGAGCTCGATAGGGACTTCTTGTTTGTTTAACCTTGCAGTGACTTACTTTAAAGGTAATAAAGTCTACTGTTGAGCTGATGGTCTAGGACATACATTTGCAGAGGTGTCAAATTATCAGCTCCATCCTGTAAAATCTTAATGAGTTTGGAGATCAATAGTTTGCTGCTCAGATATTTTACATGACAGGCTGAGTGAATAAGTGGGCAAAACTTATTTCTGGAGATAGACACAGGGAAAAAACCTTTTAAAAAGCTTGAAAAGAAGTCAGAAAATTAAGTCTGTCTTGTTTTTTCTTCTTTTTTTTCTTGTGGGTTTATCCGTCTTCCTGTTTGTAGAACTTCTACTCTCTCTCTCTGTCTCTTTCTCTTGTTTTAAATCCTTGTTTTGGCACCAGAACTCCTTCAGACGGTCATTTCACACCACAAGACGCTCTGGTGTTCTGCCTCTTTTCAGTCCCAAATGCTACATAAAAGAACAAATCTGAAGTCATCATCCCCTGGCACTACTGCAATCCAAGAACTGAACAAATCTTAAAAACAGCTGAGTAAAGGAGGACGTTTGACCACCAGTTAAATTTATTTTTAGGTTATTACTGCCTGTTTATCCTTTATTATTCTTAAGTCTCCCACGCTGCCTTTAGTCATGTTCACTAACTTTAACACAGACAATAACACGACTCATGACTAATGAGTCAGTTTGTTGGGAGATTATCGCTCTTAACCTTTTTTTTCTCATTTTTCACACAGGGCAAAGCAGACGGTTCAACTTTTCTGGTTGAATAATCGGTGAAAACCATTTTTAAACTCGGGTAAGTCAAAACATTTCTATGAGATAGCTCAAACACAGATTCTGTGCAGTTATATGAGCAAAACAGGAATTTAATTCTTCATAAGAGGCTTTATGTGCATGATATATTATATATCTTTTGGTCTGCCTCGAAAAAGTTTTTAGTTTTTAATTAAAATCTGAAGATATTTACTTTTATTAAAATTCATTGACATGTTTTCTTCTGCACCTGGCAAAAATGCACAGATTTCATTTTCCTTTTTTTCTAAAACTAATGTGATTTTGAAGATGTAAACACACAAGAAGACTAACAGGTCACATTGACAAAAAAAGACATATAAGGACGCTTAAGGGGCTAAGATAGAATGGATCAAAATGGAGACAAAAATATGCATAAAGAAATGTAAAAAGACAAAATAACCCATAAGGAAACATAATAAAAAGAATAGAAAGCACGGAGACCTGGACGGAAAGGACATATAATGAGGCAAAGACATAAAGGACATCGAAAGACAAAAAGAGGCATAAGAAGACAAAAAAAGATATCTGAGGAGAGTAAGATAAAATGCACCCTTAAAGAGAAAATAAGAGGTATAGGAAGACAGAAAAGACAAAAAAGGACATGAAGAATAAAAGGTTACATAAAGAGACATAAAAAGACAAAAAAGGATGCTTAAAGGACTAAGATAGAATGAACCAAAGAGGAGACAAAAAGACATAAAAATATGTAAAAAAGACAAAATGGTGCACAAAGATACAACAAGTCAGAAAAAAACTCATAAGGAAACTTGAAGACAAATGATGCTTGAAAAGACAAAAGCAAAATGAGGCAAGGACTAAAAGGACAAATACTACAAATATAATTTCTTATTTTAAAGACTTAAAAGTTTCAAAAATAAAAAGTAATTGTCCTAATGTCTGAATGAATGATGAACGAGCTGAATGTTTCGAAAGTCTGAAACGGCTGAAAATACACTGAAATACATGCATCCAAAAAGAGGTACAGAAGGAACAATAAACAGGAAAGAACAGTGACTCAGCACACATCATTATAATAATTATTAATATTATTATTACTGAGCATCAACAGCTTTCACATTGTTTTTCAGTGTCTAAAATGGAAAAAAAACAAAAACAAACAAGCCTGACCCACTGCTCCACACTGCCGTCTGACATTTCACACCCACTTTTCCCATGACTCACAGGGCCCTGTGGGGCTCCTGTAAAGCGGCTGCACTCAGCCAGATGATGAGCTCGAACGTTCCTGGACGAGGACAGCGGGGGACTCGTCCTCAACAGAAGGGCGCAAGGGTTGGGGATGTTTTTTTAACAAGTGTAAATGCTGTTAAGTTGAAACGGATTCAGTAAAGATATGTTTGAGATACATGAGAAGAAGGGATGCCCAAACCTTTTGCCAGAGAGGGCCAAAATGAAAATCTGTCCAAGGGCTGCGGGCCAAATGCAATATAAACTACTTTATACTGCAGGCAATAAATGGCCCAATCAGATTGATTTTTTCAATATGCAACCCATATCTATTATTATTATTATTATTTGTTTATTATATTATTATTATTTATGACCCACTGTATGTTACTCTCATAAATGGTACTAAATCTGAAATATATTTGACTTTTCTTAAAGCAACTACAGTCTGAGCGTTCATGTCGTATTTCATTTACATTTACTGAAGAAGGGGTATACAAATCAATTCAGATTTTCATGTTGACACCAATGTCATGCTGTTTAAAGCTTGGTACTTTGCATATCTTCTTCTACAGACAAGATGTCCAGTGACAGCTGTGATGTCCTGGATGACTGAGAATCTACAAGAGTGTATAATATGAACGTTAATGTTAGATCATATTGATATTAACATGATGGGATCAGTACTTGGGTTTGCCTCTACTTTCAGTCTGTTGCTTCTGTTTCAGAAGTGCAGTTTTGTGACGGAGTAGCAGCAAAATCAAACATGGATCAGACAATGAAGAAACGAGTACATCAGTTTAGCTAATTTACCTGGCTCAGATTACACAACTTCAGAATTGATCCACACATGTTAACGTGTAGCATCCAGATTTCCTTCAGTACAGCATGCATGATCAAACTGGAGTCTGATGGTGCTTGCATTTATCTTACAATGTGAACAACTACACAAAAAAAACAGATATGAACATTAACATCTACTGTGTAGCCTAAGATCCTATTTGAGTTGTAACCATTTTGGTCCAACCTTTGACATAATGTCAAGCACACTCCGTAAAGCACGATACCTTAAAGTGTTCACGCTAAAACTAAGTGTTGGTGAAGACTCTCAGCTACTACCACTGCAAATTTTAGCTCAGTATCTGTAAAACTGGCAGATAAATGACCATTTTTGTGTTGGATAATGTTGATTAGCTCGGCAACCATCTTATATTGTGTTGACTTTAATGCTGTTGCATCCAATGATTATTTTCTGAAAGTTTATTGGATATTTATAACACACAAAATACAGGCAGAAACATTCTCATCCACATATTGCCTTTCAGCAGGGAGGTCTAATCAAATAAATCCTCATCACCAGTACTGACACTGGGTTCTGTAATGACCAAGAACTAAAGCAGGGATCGAGTCTTGGATTTAAATGTTAGTGTTTGTGTCAGATCTAGTGACCTATTTCTGCTTACATAACATGATCAAAGTCAGCTCTCTGATGCTTCTATTGTTGACTGATCACCGCTTTGACCCTGAGGTGTCGAATAAAACTGTGACGTTATCGCTCGTCTGATAAAATTGGATGCCGAAGCTAAAGAAAAGTATTTTTACATGAAAAACATCAGGTCACCTTTAAAAACAGCTAAATTCCCTTTAAAAATGTTTATATTCAGTTGGCAACAATTTAAAGATGACTAAGAAAGAAGAAATTATGACTAATCTTTTCCACCTCCATCAAGTCCTCCTGTCGGTATTTTCATCAACAGATCAAACATGGAGGAAGTGGCTTCGATGGTACAACTTTGATTCTCACACTAATATTTGACGTGAATGTTGACAATTAAATCATAGGAATATGTCAAAAAATGAAATGGTAATTGAAAGTTCAGTGTGACAAATTAGAGCTGAATGTATTTGGCAAATTGAAAATTAAAACCACTCATAATAAGTCATGAAAACCAGTCAAAAAATATATATATATATAGTATGCAGTAATTTTTTTTCTCAGATTTGTCAACATGTCCTTTTAAAAAAAAAAAAGTTTGAAGCAAAGTTTGTGAAAGGATGCCAACTATCTTGTGTGTTTGACTACATAATCTGCCAAAGTGACTAAAAACAGGTCAACGATGTCATGAAAGATTCTTCTGAGATCAAAAACTCCCAACAATATTGATATATTGATACATGTCCATGCATTTGTTGAGTAAAATATGCAGATAAAATATTTTTTTTATTTAGAGAACGCACCTGCATTTCAGAATGTTAAACACATCTGGAAAATGTATTTTTAAACTGCACCATTTGAAATAGTTCAGGATAACCGTAGTTTGATTGAAATCCATCAAAATATTCATGAGATATTTTGATACAGAGAGATACGCAGACAAAAAGTCAGTTATTCCTATTTATCGCCCACCACAAAAAGACTGTTTCACTCACTGTCATGTAAGACTAATATCAATTTAAGTGCTCCCATATTCCAGTTATTACGGCTCCTAATCTTTAGGAATCACCTCCCCACCCTCCTCTTGTTTTAGAACTGTGCACGGGTCTTTCTTGTCACGCTGGGTGTTCACCATTAATACACTTTATTCACACTTTACTGACACCACTTATTATGCTTTAATTCATCTCCTCACATCCTGCTGAGTCAATGATACCAGATCTGCTCATGTGCTGCTGCACTGGAGAGAGAGAGGCCCCTACATCGGGTTGATTTCAGGTCACGGACACATCCATTGCCCCCTCCCCCCGCCATAGATCCTTAAAGCATTGTATTAGTGTTAATATTACCCATCATCCTCAGCAACTCACCAGATACAGTAGCAATATTGGGGCATGTATTCATATTTGTCATATTATTCATATACACTGCCTGGCCAAAAAGAAAGTCGCCACCTTGATTTAACTAAGCAAAGGTACGAGCCTCCTATTGGATAATTGCTGCATGGGAGATTATCTTTCAGCTGGCAACAAGTTATTTAACTCCAACTGGTGCAATGAGTTGCTTCTTAATTCTTAAACAACCATGTCGAAAGACACATCCCATGGTCATGGAAAAGATGTAAAAATTGTTTGAGAAGAGTCAAATTATTGGGTAAAAAGCTTGGGAGCATAAAGATTGGACTCTGGGGCAATGGAAGAAGGTCATGTGGTCTGATGAATCCAGATTTACCCTGTTCCAGAGTGATGGGTGCATCAGTGTAAGAAGGGAGGCAGGTGAAGTGATGCTCCCATCATGCCTAGTGTCTACTGTACCAGCCTGCGGGGGCAGTGCCATGATGTGGGGTTGCTGCAGTTGGTCAGGTCTAGGTTCAGCAGCAGTATGTGCTCAAAGAATGAGGTCAGCTGTCTACCTGAATATACTGAATGACCAAGTTATTCCATCAATAGATTATTTCTTCCCTGATGACACGGTCATATTCCAAGATGACAATGCCAGGATTCATCAGGCTGGAATTGTAAAAGAGTGGTTCAGGGAGCATGAGACATCAT
>JARVGW010000357.1:13000868-13013641 GCA_031762495.1 Anablepsoides rubrolineatus | reverse complement strand
AGACTGTTATGAGAGGGACCATTTTTGGTCCCTAGGAGCTTAAGTGTAAGTTTTTTTAAAGGGTCCCCAGGGGTTAAGGATGGCTTGTTTCACCTGCATGGAGAGCTCCTTTGACCACATGTTTACTTCACAGTAAAACCTTCTAAATGCAAGGAACACACCTCGAATCAACTCCAGGCCTTTTATCTGAATGACATAATGAAGGAATTGCCCACAACTGTCCATGAAATAGCCTTTAAGTCAAATATCCAATTACTTTTGGTCCCTTTAAAAGCACATGATAAGAAGCTGAACTCCTAAACCCTTCATCTAATATTAATGTAGATACCCTCAAATGAAAGCTGAATGTCTAGACTTTATGTCCATGTTTTATATAACTATAACTTGAATATGTTTCAGTAAACAGGTAAAAATACTAAATTTGTGTCAATGTCTAAATATGGACCTAACTGTATGACAGCACACTGGCATCAACTAACAATACCACAGAAAATTATGTACACAAAGGACAAATATGTACTTACCAAATTAGTTTACCATCATTTCAATTTTAATCTAATTTTCCACTTTATCGTTTACACTGAACTTTGGGACCTGTGCAACCAGTTTTGTTACCCTTCATGAACATCTGATGTTTGCGTATGAGGGAATGACAAATAAATATCCTTGAATCCTTGAATAAGGGTAAATAAAGAGCTGATGATGAGAATAACCACAAGTTCTGAGATGTGGTCAGAATCAGGCTAATCTCTTTGGTTAGCAGGTAGTAGAGCAGGAAATGGAGTAACGTTGATCTGAACATGCCCAGAATGTTAGACATTAAACTTTTACAATCCAAAAGCCCCACCACTTTTCAAAACTTATTTTTTAATAAATATATTAAGTTATCAAGCATTTTCTATCCAAAAGTTCACATCACTTACTGTTCTGTGATTCTCCATACTCAGAAACGTCCACTCCGCCCACGGTCTTGAGAGACAGTATGTCAAGAGAACAAAGAATAATGTTTCTTCTGTTGCTCCCTGTTGTTTTTATTTTTTATTTTTTTACAGCTCTAACCCTCCTTTTTATTCTGGCTTGGGACCTGCAATTATTTTATTGTAGGGATCTATTTTAGTCTTTGAAATGTTTTTATTAACATCCCATCATAGATAATGAACTTTAATTAACACGGATCGTTCCAAGTCTGGATGGGACGCAGAAGAAGCCTCCTGTCGGTGCTTTGGGACCAGGGAGGAACTCACAGCAGCACCTACTGTACAATGGAGAAATGTGTTTACATCAGAGTCTCTACAAGTAGAGATGTGACGTTCACAAACGATCCGAATCTTTTGAACGGCTCTTTACAACAAAGGATAGGAGCTGAATCACGGGCAGTAACGAGCCATTTGTAGTTTTATTTCTTTTATTCCTCATATAATCTTTATATTTTCATATTTAAATTGGGTTTCCGCTTGACAAACACATGGTTCCACCTATGTGACAGGATGACTTCATCACGTAATCCGTTCAAAATCGAACGGCTCTTTTGAACGGCTTTATGACACAAACGGCTCCCCAAGATCCGGATCCCTTCAAAGAGCCATTTATCTCATCTCTATCTACGAATCTCAATAACACCAGAAAGAGTCGCTAGATTTTCACTCGTCACTTTTCTGAAAAACAGTCTCTAGAGCAGGGAAATTCAAACTTTTTTGGTCTGGGGACCCCTTAAAAGGACAAAGAAATTCCAGGGATTCCCTCAGAAACCCCATGCTGTTTTAAAAGATAATTTACTGTCATTTCAACCCCTAAATGCTATGGGAATATATCTTTTTATTGAGTTTATTATGTTTGTTTTATTAGTTCATTGTTCCCCATGCATTTTTAAAAATAAACAAATTAATTTAGTGAAATTTTTTGAGGACCCCCAAGATACCTCTTGTAGACCCCAGTTTGAGAACCTCTGCTCTAGAGGGGTTGGAAAACTCGGTAAATATCGCAACAAATTGGCTAAATTGGCACCGCTGTGTTTCTAACCTTGTGTCCTTCATCCGAGGGACCAGAAGGTTTGAATGAAAACCAGTGTCTTTTTGGGGAGAGCAATAGGCCCACTTATGAGGCCTCCGCTCATATGGATTTTATATCCATCCCCTATAACCATAACCATGGCATTGTTGGAATTATTATTATTGATGAGGGCAAAATCATGGTACAAAATAAGATACATGATAAATACATCTGGCAACACGTGGGGGCTGAGGGCTCGTGCATCATAAATGAAATGTTAGATTTACATTCTTCAATTGCATCGACTCCAAAGGTTAACAAGTTGTTAATATTTCTTTGAGCCTTTCATAAAACGCACAGAAGCAAAAACCCTCAAGCTTTTGCCAGCGGCTCACATGGGTGTTAATCATCACACAACAGAACAGACATGAAAACGTCTTACAGCTGATATGCAGTTTTATTTGAATATTATCACACATTTTTCTACATCAGGTTTCCTTCAACCTCAGTGCATTTCATAGGTTAGAAATCAGAAAGCAGGAGAACGACAACACCTGGGATAAAAAAAAAAAAAGAGCTCAGTCGACTTCCATCAACCTCGAGCACCATTTAAGAAAAATGGGAAAACATGCCATAAAAACCAGAACATACTGTACGTCAGTGCATCGTTCAGGTGAGAAAGTGATGAGAAAAAAAAAGCGTCAATTCTTCGCTGGAAGAGACGCTCAGAAAAACGCTGAGTAAGGCACCAGGACTGGGTGGGAGTAGCTTATCGACGGCAGGGTGGATTTAACCGCTTTACATACAACTCGAGGCTAAAACGTCTAAAAACAAAACAGCATTATGGATCAGAAACACTGATGGAACATTTCTATACAAAATGCAGCTCTAAAAATAAGAGCAATTAAAGCACAGGATAGGAGATAACCACACTTTTAAAGAAACATTTATTGCATTAAAAAAACAAAACAAAAAAAGAACCTCACATTTAATTAAAAGCTTTTTAACGATAGACACAGAAACACGTGTAGTCAGAGACTTGGTGTAATCAGCCGAGACATTTTATCGTCATGCATAAGGATCCAAAAAACAAATAAAACAAGTCAGGGAGAAATTTTTAGATGCATTCCCACGTGATTTCTTTCTTTCTTTCTTTCTTTTATAAACCAATTTGTCAGCTAATCTATGACATGCCGTTCTGACATTTTAACAGCGATCAGTCGTTAAACCGGTTTGTCGGGAATAAAAAAGGACGGTGATTTTATTTGGTAAAAAAAATAAAAAGGTAACAAAACACTGCCCAATCTAAATGTAATTTATTCAATTTGAATAAACCGGTGCAAACTAAACAGTTCAAAAACATGAAATGATTTATATGAACTATACTATAAGATGTTTATTATCATTTATGTTACATCAGTGAACAGTCAGCCTATTTCTGCAATATAGTACATTATAAACCATCTGTTACATGTTTGAACTGTTGATGAACAGTCAAGTAATGTAAAGCTGCAAACACGTATGTAATCTGAATTATCTTTTAGGATTAGAGATTATATAGATGAAGTAATAGACTGTGTGGCAAAAATAGTGCAAGTTTTAAAATGTTATTACCTACATTAAATTATAAATACAACAGCATATTAGAGCACATAGAAGGAGGGGTGGAGGCAAGATTCCTTAAAAAAAGAAGGAAAAATGTTATATCTGCGATTAAATTGAAACACTTCTACCTAGTGAGTGAAAAATTTATTAGGATAAAAAGACACAAATATTTAAATTTACAGGAACAAAAAGTGAGCTTTGCAAAGAATATATTTCAAATAAGTGGCTAATTTCACAACAAACTTGCAAACTTTGTGTTTTTGCCTATAATCTCAAAAACATTTGGGTTTTTTGAGTCTTGTTTTATTCCTTTCCATTCATTTCACCTCAGAAAGTAATACATAACTAATTTGAGTAGAATATTGCCAACCTTTCTAACCGGAAAAAAAAGAATAAATAAAACCCCCAATCGCTCTGATTTGCTGCTGCAAGTGTGGGAATCTTGTCCAGCGTTACCAACTTTACTCTAGAAATTTGTCCCCGATTTTAGAATCACATATCATCCCAACTTGCCTCGGTTTCTTTAGTTATTCAGATAAAAAGCCTGAAATAAGCCGTCACACTGTAAGAATGAATTTCAGGCCATTTGGTTTTTTTCCCCATTCTCAGAGTCACCTTTGTTTTAAATGGAAAAGATGAAGAAAAAAAGCTAAATGAGAGCATCATTCATCAGACTGTCTTAAGGCTGTGAGTACCTGTACAAGAATGTGTTTTCCTCCATGTTGGATTGTATAAAATAAAAAGATCAGCAGTACAAAAGCTGCTCTGTGAGCATCGCGCCGCGTCTCTGTGTAGAGCATGCTCTCATGTCATAACTGCATGCATGTGTGCACACAGACATGCCTCCAATCCACCTTTCATTAAAAGACTGAAGAAACTAGGACTTGGATGAAGAGTTTTTCCATAGTGGCTTGCGGTAAAACCAGCCGTCACCCTGGAGGAGGAGAAGAGACCGCCATCAGTGTTGAGGTTTATTTTTGTTTGGTTTAACGTTGGAAAACTCCTGCAAGAAGTAACGTGGAGCTGCTCACCTCTCGGTCGAAGTATCGGGTCCTCCAAAGCGTTTCCGTCTCGGCGCGGTGCCGCTCCTCTGTCCGCTGCCGCTCCTCCAGGACCCTCTTGTGCTCGGTGGCTTTTTCGATGTTTTTCTGTCGTAAAGCCTCCGTCACGTGCTGCCAGAGGCGCCTGTGAAAACATGGATCAAGTTAACGATCGCATCATTCCGTTTCAAATTCAAACGAACCGGACGGAAAATCTGATCCCACCTGGACTCGGTTGGCGCCTGCTTCTCCACCGGCCGGACGCGCTTCCTGGTCACAGGCAGTTTGGTGACATCCACCACCTTGGTCTCCCCGCTGGTGTAGCTGAACTCCAACGCGCCGTTCCACTCGCCTTGCACCCGGCACACCACCGCGTTGGTGTGGTTGTGCTTCACCTCTGCCGTTACTCTAAACGAGACGCAGGAAGGTGACGTAGACACTAAAAAGAGTGGAACGTTAACCTGCAGCACGGGAGAGGCTTACTTGTGGAGTTTGCCTCCATAAAATGGTTTCGTCTGGAACGTGATGACCGCGGAGTAGCCGGATTTGGCGCAGTTGATGTTGACTTTGCCGCCCAGCTCCACCCAGGGAACGGTGAGGATGGAGCGAGCGTAGGCGCAGGGCAGCGTGAAGGTGTATTCTTCATCATGCTCCAGCAAATGCAGGCAACCTTAGAGAAAACGAAGAAATAAATAAATAAATAAATACCAGCTAAACACCTTTTTAGTGCCTCCCTGTAAGCTAGCCCGTAAATTCAATCCCAACTGCTCATCAATTACTTACAGCAGTAGTTAAATATATATTGTGTGGGATCAGTGCTTTGCAATCCACTTTGCAGAAATGTAAACACAGAAAAGCAAAGCATGATTAAGAAATTGATGGGTTTTATTGATACAAGTGCATGCCTCTGAAAACCCCGTCTATCTATAATCTATAACACAAACTTTTAACAGATTCTTATTTCCCTTTGGCAGTGATTTAAAGTTAGTTAATGCTGTTACTTTTAACACTTCTGGATGCTTTCTTACATCAGGACAAAAAAGGATCTCCCCATGAAAATAGATTGTTTGCTACCCCCCAACCCAACCCCACCCCTTTCAAGGATCTATTTCAGGAAAAAGATTTCTGCTATTGTAGTTTATTTTGAAAGGATTATAAAATGAGAGCTAAGGTCATTGAGCTTAACACCCCCTTCCACATTGATCCATGGTCGTCCTCGAGGAACCCTATCCTGCACGTTTTAGTTGTTTCTTTGTTCTTTAGCAGGTCTTTGGAAACCTGTTAATCACTCTTTCCCACATTTAGGTGTGTCAAAGCATGGAAACATGCAGGATAGTGGACCTCAAGGACCAGGGTTGGGAACCACTGGACCAGTGATGTAAAGATCCCCAGCTACCAGGACCAGCAGCACACGTCTCAGCACCTGAAGCCTCTTTTTGGTTTGAGAGGGTTTGTCAGCTGCAGGACTTGAAGTGAGAACATTTTAGTTCACTAAAAGTCCTCGTTGTAATTTTTAACATGAAACAAGCAACAGTCAGAAGCTTTGATTGGCTGCTTATTAGGACTACTTTTAAACATCTTGTTGTCCTGACACAGGTTGTACAATCATTAGCCCTGCAAAATAAACACTAGTTGAGAAGCATGAATTGCTACAAGTTGGTCTTAGGTTTGGAGTGATGGCTGATCGGATGAGTGAAGAATGAAGATTCAAAGAACATCTGAATATTTACAGACAAACTCTATGAATGGTTTTTGTTGTAAATGACCATTCCTCGCAGATTAACCTCCTGTGATTTCTGCACGTCATCACAACAGCTTGATGCCGTTTACAACCTGGAGCTTCGTAGCACACTTTGATGTAATAATAATCTAAAAAGCAGCAACATTATACAATATCGCTTTTGGAAATCTGCAACTTAGGAACTGAACCGTTTTCTGAAGAACCGAAGTAGAGCGACGATTCAGCTGGTAAGATCAGTCACACACACACACACGTGTCAATGTTAAGCTAATTTATTATTACCAAAATGTTGTGTAAGCCAACTAAAGAAGACAGAAGTTTTACAGCTGACCTGGGCAGACGACAGTGTTTGTGTCCTGAGTGTTGGAATTGCATTGTTTTTTAGTGATAATCTTATTAGTTCACGGTTAAATTCATCCGTAAAGTAGCTCACATGAATAAATTATTTATGTTTTTCATCAGAGAGTTCAAATTGAAGTCAAACCATTTTTATAAGAACTGCGTCCTCCATGTGAAGCTTAAAAAGATGGTCTCCTTGGCATCAGAAGTACATTTCTTCAAAGGCATTTTTTAATCTGAAAAGACTGCAGTGAGAAGTAGTTAGAATTAGGAGCTCAGCAGACGCAGTTTCACCTGGTGTTTTGCTAGTTTGTTGCTGCCTATGGGGGAGGCATGCTCTGTGATGAGGAAGCTCAGATTGGAGACAGCCCAGAGGAGGAGCTGATCCTAAAAGGTGGTTCTAGACTCAGACATTTTTGCTCTCCTGCCTGCTGCCTCAGAACACTACAGGATTTCTCAAACATGCATGAATGAGTGAAAGCAAGACTCTGTATGTTTTTGATGAAGGGATAGCATTATAATCCAATATAAAGCTCAAAAAAAGTTGATTTTACATGATATTGCCCCTTTAATGTTGGACAAAAAAGGTTTTCTTAGATTTAGAATCAGTGAAAAAGCGTTCACTAACAGCTGACACATCTACTAAAGAGAGAACCAGGACCTGAACGATTAAGAATGGACAGTTCTGGTTTGAAGACAGTGTCTCTCACCTTCTCCAATCATGGACACTCCAATGGACATCCCCATGAACTTGCTCTTGGTCCACACGTGTGTGTTCACACACATCCGCCTCTCTTGGCACTCCGCGTAGAAGCCCGACACCGGGGGATGGTGGGATACCTGCTCGGCCACAAAGCGCAACTGGTGGGACTCCTGGGCTGAGGAAGCGTTGGAGGGTTCTGGGCTCCCCAGCAGGGGCTCCTTGGGGGGGTCTTGTCTCCTGGGAACCCTCCAGGAGCAGTGGAATGTCTCGCCGATGATGGGGTTGTAGGGCTTCTTGGCGATGGCGCCCTTGCGGCCCTCGTGGAAGGAGGTGAGGTAATACTCCACAAAGCGGACCATGCGGTCTTCCGGGCTGATGCCGTCAGTGATGGCAACAAAGAGGTCCGGGTGGGACATGAAGTCTGCGTACATTTCCAGCAGAGAGCGCTTCTCCAGGATGAAAGTGGGGAGGACCACCTGCAGGGAGAATAATCGTTTTAAATGGACATCGCAGAATCACAGCCACTGAGTGACGATGAAACGACAGTAATCAAACCTGTCAGTAGGCCACAGACCAACAGGGAGGAATCAGAAACCAGAGAGGAGGATTGAATGTCACCTGAGGTGGTGTCCTGGATCAGTGGTTACAAACTGAGATAAGCTCTCATTGCTTTGTAAGATGAACCACAGTCTGCATGTGTGGCAAGGCTCGCAGAGGAATCAACTCATTTTAGTTTAAATAAATCTGCAACTCAGTTTAAGTCATGATTTTACTGGATCCATACACATGTTCTCTGCTACACTGTACTGTACATTCAGTATATTTTTCATTTGATTTAGTAACACAGGTACAACACTCAAGATTTATTTATTCTTACTACATCTCAATGAGAGCACAGAAGACTTTACTTCTTTTGAAAAATGCTTCTAATAATAGAACAAGTAATTTCAGTGGAGAATCCTGAAGATTGACACATAATGAGCCTCATGCAAGAACATGTTTGTATTCTTATCCTAAATTTCTCTTATTTTTGTTCGTATGAACATGTCACGTCAGATTCAACAAACTCTTCTATCTTTAGGAAAACTTTGTAAATGAGGAGTGAATGGTCTTAAGAACAAATCTGTTCGTATGAACAGTTCTTGCATGAGGCCCATTGACACTAACAAGCCTCCAAACTAACCAAGCAGAAAAAGGACTTCAGTCACAGGTTAAATCAACATACAGGCTTTTTACGTTTCTTCACTGTTTATCCTGTCCTTTAGAGATACAGCTTCAATGAGTTTCAACATGAAGGAATATTCCCAGTCAAACTTTGTGCAAAAAGCTGATTTGGCATTTTTGAAACTGCTGACTATACAGTGGATTTATTTCTTTGTATTGTGTCTCTTTCCTCTGGAGGCAGATGGCCGTCTGTCCTGAGCCTGGTTCTGCTGGTTTCTTCCTGTTAACAGGGAGTTTTTCTCTCCACCGTCTGCTCAGGACGGCTCAGGAAGTGATTCAACACAATCTGCTGGCTTCTTTAAAATGATTTTTCTGTTCAGAGCCCTGAGACGACATATGTTGTAACTTATATAAATAAACTGAATGTCAGCTGCTGTTGTTCCGACTCACTGTAGTCTGATAAACATAAAAGACAAATGTAAACAAGAAAGGCTTAATGAGATAAAAGTCAAGTTAGTCAGTAAAAGCAAAAGTGCTGGTAAATTTAATCAGAGTGAGCACAGGCTTCAGTGCAAATAAGTGAAAATACACAGAATTTTTGTTGGAATTGAGATCTGTCTAAAAACTAAGACCATAAAGACACATCTAATAATCTGAGTAACCAAAATGTCATAATTTTCCTAAACTACTTTTAAATTCTTTTAAACAGATATGTTTTTTAAACAATCCTTTGTGATTTATCCAGGGAAATCCTTTCATATAATGTTTGGTGTTATTGTGAAGTTTGAGAATTCCCCCTTTAAAAGTACAGTGCTGATGATGTCACTCCAGACCAGTAAATTAGTTTTCAAACCAACACTCTCATGAACAAAACGAGTTTGGTGCCAAGTGATAAAATGCCAAGTTTGTAAAAAAAAAAAGAAAAAAAAAAGGATGAATTACTGATACTTTTGTAAAATTGTATTGAACAATTCTTCATTGTGGCTCATTGTCAACATGCGTCATTTATCTGCCGTTTTTTTAACCTCACACTGTAACAATGACTGAAATCTCACATTTGCTCTGTAATACATGCAAAAGAACCAGTGTGGATCTTTTAAGCTATGCTGTGAAGATAAGTTGTACAGTTTACAAAACATGACTTCACAGAATTAATGATCAAAATCTGATCTAGGTCTGATCTGGGCGGCAAGATACTTCAGCCCTTATGCCTCTGATGTGTGTCCCATCAGTGTATGAATGTGACTGGCACTGATTAGTCTCCATAGATGATCACATGTTAGCTTTGTAGAGACCTAATGTGTGAATGGGTAAATAAGGACACAGATTGTGGTGTGAAGAGTTTTGAGTGTCCTGGATGGATAGAAAAGCGTTATATAAGTACAGTCCATTTACCATTTTGATTTCTTCAGCCTGATATGAAGCAAATTTTGGACACTGACTATTTTCTTTAAAGTTAATTACAAAAACAGTAGAGGGATTAAAAGCAGAGTTTTAGACTAGAATTATTTGAAATGGTCAATAGTTTGAACTTATACGAACTCCAAAGTGTTTTAAACTTCAGTAACCACTGCTGCCCTGTTGATAAATGAATAAGTTTAATCTGAACTACAACCACACCAAAATGAAGCTCAATATCTGTACAGCTGACTGAGTTGTAACCTATTATTTTAGGGTCAGTTGTCTGTGGCGGCCATCTTGAATTAGGTGAACTCCAAGATGCACAATTACTGAAATATTTTACTAGAAACAATAATCATGTAAAAAAATAACCTCTTTTAGAAGAAGGGTTCTTCAGACAATAAAGAACAATATTAACATTATATTAACAATATAAAGGGTACAGAAAGGTTTCTACATGACAACCTTCAGATGTTGTGATAATAAACTTTTCACTCTTTAAATGAATCACACAAGTGTTTTCCAGTGAAAGTTTTGCAGCCTGTGGAACTCCACCTACCCGTGTGAGGTCCATGCCCAGCTTCAGCTGCGACAGCAGGTGTAGGATGACGCTTCGCTCCTCCTCCACAGCGCCCAGGTCTTCCTCTTTGTCTTCAAACAAGTCCTCCACCTCATCCTCTGGATCGATGTCCTCCTGCTCCTGACAGAAGGAAAGGAGTTTAGTTAAAAAGGACAAACTCCAAGTGTTTAAACGTATATAATAAAAAAAAAGTCTAACTTTCGGACATGTTGGAAGTAGCTGCTTTTTTAGTTCTGTTTTCTTACCCCAGAGAAGCTGCAGGAGTCCGGGGTGCTCAGCTCGAGCTGCTCCCCCTCCAGCAGGCCCTCTCCCCCCGTCGTGAAGCTGCCCAGAGAGCTGCTGCCGTTCTTCAGGATGTCGGGCAGTTTGGGCTCCAGCCACTCGATGGTGGGCCCCGCTGTGGATGCAGAGGAGGGCACACCGTCAGGTTCAGAGGTAGTCATGATTCTAACCCCCCCTCCTCCTCCTGAGGCCCCCCCTGACACTCAGCTCTACAGTGGGACCACAGTCCACCTGCCCAACAGGTGGCTGTTCCTTCAACCAAAAAGGGTGTAACCCAACTCCTGCTGCCAGGACAGGTATCAGAATACCCTGACTCCGCCCCTCTTCCTCTGATTGGCCAAATCTTCCCACGCTTGCTTTTTAGCACATGCAGAGTGGAGGCAGACCTCATTCAGATGCACCCTGTGCGTCATGGGATGATTAAATCTGACTGGTTGCTGCCGCGAGTCGGCCCTGATGAAATATGCATCGAGTAATGAGATCTGCTGCCCGAGAAAAAAAAAAAAAAAAAGAGAACAGGGACACCTTTTTACCATTTTAAATGTTCCAGAAAAGAAACATAGCCGCGGATCCGACGCAGTTTTACAGTATGTTTGTTGGTCTGAAGCTAAGTTTCTGCCAAAGCCAGACCTCAAAAGTGTTTTAGTTAAATATTTAACCATCTGAGATCTAATTACCTTTCAGACAGACAGTGAGAAAAGGTACAGTTTCCTATCAATAATGCAGAATAATTCCACTGTCCGCTTATCCCTAGATTACAGGGTGTTCATTTTAGATTTATGAACTTTTCCAAACCCAAATTAAACTTTTTTCCCGAATTCTTTTTAATTTGCTTATTAACCCTTTAAAACCCTGTCTGTAGGGAAATTGTGATTTATCTGATAATATCATTGACATTAAATGCATCTTGGGAAGATATTGTCCAATGTTAGGATTGTTACTTTGGACACTGCAGTTTAAGGAGGTTGTTGTTTTGGAAAACAAAGTGAAACTAGACAACTGTTGCCTCCCAGTAAAGAAACGTTCTCAAACTGAAATGTGTCACTCTCCAACCTTTAAAACTTATTATTCACTGTAAACTCACATGCAAATCACTCTCCCTTCTGAAGGTTTTGGAGCTCGAACAATTTACAGTTTGAACTGAGGAATTTCCATTTTTGATGAAATATTGTTCAGGTTTATTGCAGCATAAATACTTTTCCTACCAGATCTTACACAATATTCTTGTGATCTTATTTTAAATAGGCACCTGCCTAATTTTGTTTAACCAATTATTGTACACTTTCTGTAAATCATATCAACTTCATTTCACTTCTCAAATATCACTGTGTTTGTCTCCTATATGATAGATTTTACTGATTTTTTTAGTCCAAACAATCAATGATGTATAAAATTAACAAACTGCCCAAACGTCTGCACCCCACTGTATATAAGGCTAAAGACATATTCAATGATCATGCATTGCTTATATTATATAATGTCATTATTATACCTCATTTGATTTATTGTATAGAGATTTGGGGGAAAGCATGTAAAACATCCATAAGACCCATTTTGTTGTGAAAAAGCATGTTATGAGAATTGTAGCAAGAAAACATTACTAAAATATACATTATTAAAATATATTGTTTAGTCAATTGGGGCTTTTGAAGTTTGATGAATTGGTAGATTACAGAATTCTGTTATTTATGTATAGTGCTCATAAGAATACATTGCCCTGCAACATACAATTGCTTTTTTGTAAAAGAGATAAGCGTATATAATTTGAAAGACAAATGCACCTCCTTCCAGGGAATCAACTTGTGGAACAAGTTAGAGAGTGTCTTTAAAAAAGGCCAATTCCATTGTAATAGAAGTAATACTTTTAGGTTTAAGCTAGTAATTCATGACATACTTTAATGACCTAGGTTTTCATGACATGCTGTTTAT
>JARVGW010000357.1:12963919-12975582 GCA_031762495.1 Anablepsoides rubrolineatus | reverse complement strand
TTTTTAGGTTTTAAAAGTAACTAAGTAAAAGTAAAAGTCATGATTTAAAAAAATACTTGGTAAAATTACAAATCCTCAAACTACTCTACTGTAAAATACTACTGTAACAATGTAGTACTTAGTTACTATAAACCTCTGCTAACATGTAGCATGACAATGTTAAAATGCTAATGTTTATTAAATTTAATTACATTTTAGAAATCTAATTATTTTGCTAACTAAATCTAATAATAGTCTGTTACACTGTATGAATAAAACAAAATGGAAAAATGAGCTTCCTTTTCCCTTTCTTTTTTCTGTATGCTAACATGTAGCATGATCAAAATCATTGGATATGTACTTAGCATGTTAACTTCTCATCATCATCACTCCAAAATATATACTTTATTGATCCTCTGTTGGGGAAATTAATTCTTTGAATTTTACCCATCATGACACATGTGAACACACGTGGAGCCATTTTTGAGTTCCCTGGAAGCAGCTGAGGGGTTAAGGCCGTTGTTGTTTGGTTGTTTATTTGTCCTCCATTCGATTTGTCACATAAAAATAACTTGTTAAATCTTAGGAAATCAAATTATGCTGAATAGTCTGTCAATAGTATGATAGTGTTTAAAAGGAAACGGATACACTATGCTGTGAGCTAAATGCTAACATGTAGCACAAAAATGCTAATATTTAGCATCTTGAACTAAATGCCAATATAGCATAAATAGTACTGCTTTTTTAAAGGACGTTTATTGAACTTATAGCAGTTAAGATAAGCCAACTAAAGCCAACTAGTCCATGTTGTATTAAAAAAGAATATTATGTACTGTTTTGAGCAGATAACATGAAGCATAATAATCACTATTTTGAAACTTTGTAGCTTTCAAAGACACTCATAACTCCAGCTACTACTGGTCAGTTGACAAATATCGACTAGTCAGCCATCATTTTATTTTCTATCCATTTATAACTTTTTTCTTTTTATAATAATTAAGGCTAAATATGCTAATGTTCCTCATTTCTAAAAGTTAATATGATTTCTGTTGAACCTTTTAAAGAGCCCCTACTTGATGTTCATGACCCTCTGTGTAGTGTTTTCTTTTTTCAACTCTATTTCAAATGAAATGCATTACCTCAGAATGCCATCAAGTCATTTAAATCAGGTGCTAAAGTCAACTGAAGAACCCCAACCCTGAATGTCACAAAACCACTGTCTGGCAGGTTTCAACCCCATCAACCCACAGTGAGGCAGTGCTTAATTTATTGGGTTACAATAAACTTCTTTAACCCTCCATGTTGGCTGACTTTCCACACGTCTCCTCCTGCAGGCTGACAGGCCTTCATGGCTTGCCCAGATCCGAGGAGATCAAAGGGTTCATTGGAAGACCCAGGCAGGGTGATGTGAAAGGCCCCACAAAGGGTCAGGATGTGCTTGCACATAGTTCCCATGAGTGATCTGGGTCTCGCAGGTTGATGCCCTCTGCGACAAGATGGTTCCTCTCATCTCGGAAACAGGGACTGTCATCAGGAGGTTGCTGAGCCAGCTCTGAGAACACTTTTTGGTGGTTTCTCTGTTTCAAAGAGAGGGTCCACCTTCAGATGAGCTTGAAAGAGGAGCTTAATCACCACAGTAACTTGTCCATGGCGCACATACGCTTTCTTCTAAAGTTAGAGGCCTGTTGGGCAGCAGTATAATGCCATGGGTTGAGTTTAGTGGTGTTGAAGATTTAGATGAACTTTCCTTTTCCTTATCGTTTTGTAAACTTCTTTCATTTAAGCCGAAATGAGCTGAAGATGAAACATGAAAATGTAGCTGTTTGTTGTAATCTTGGGAAGCAGCAGTGTAACAGAAATCCACCAGGATAAAAAAATGAAACAACTTTTTGAAATTTGCGTATTTACTTTAAGTTGTCCGAAGTGTTGAAACGCATCTTTCAGCGCTCCAGTGGCTGGCTGATTAGACAAGGACACCGCTGTATGGGGAGGAGGTCATTTTGTGGTTTCAGTGGGACTGAAATTACAAAGGAGGACACTTTCTACGAGAGAAATTATCCACAAAAAAGGTGGAGGGGGAAGGAAGGAAACTTGTTTGAAACTTGAAGAAATGCATATCACCCACTGGCTTTCATGAGTTTTAGACTCTTGTGTTGAAAAAAGGAGTTTTTACCATTTTGGTCAAACCTAGAAAATAACGCCCTGTGTGATATCACAAGTTTTCATGCTCAGAGTGTGTGTTGGTGAATAACTCTCAGCTACTACCTCACCACATTTTAGCTTGATGTAGTTTATTATCTACATCAATCAGTGAGGCAGTGCTTGTCTTGCCTTATCTTGTCTTGAAATTTCAATAAAATTTGCCCAATGTTTAATTTTTGCTGACAGCCGCACCAGATGTTAAGATTTTGTGTAATCTAATGGTGTGTTGAATGTTTGTTGGGGATCAACCTCAGCTACTACTACACCTAATTTTACCTGATTATCTGCAGAACTGGATTAATTAAGACCATTTTGGTGTTTAAAGTGCCCGTGACGTCAATGTTTCAAATATGAATGCAATTTTGGAAAAACAACACTGATAACATATTGCAAAAAAAAAGAAAAGAAAAAGAAACTACACCACTGAGATATGGGCATGTAAAGTAACAGGAAGTGATGTCAAAGGGGTATTTCTGCAGATCAGAACATTGCCACAACAGCTAACAACACAGATTGTAGAGTAGAAGCTGAGATTTTTTAAAGATCATATTAAGTCATTATAAAAGTGATGAAGAAAAGTCCGAGTTCAAATAATATTGTTTCAGTAAACAAAGACAATAAATTTCACTTTCTTAGAGTCCCCCTTTGATGTCACTTCCTGTTTCATTTGGCTGAGTCAAGTTAAAAAAGAAAGAAAAGAAATATGTCAGTTATGTGACAAAATCATTTGCCAAGTTTCTCACAGATAAAGATGTTTTCTTTTACTTTTTTGAATGATATAATGAGCTAAAAATTAATATATTGGTAGCTGAGACACAGCTCTATCATAAAAAGCAGTCGAAAAAAAAATCAAAGATGGCCGCCAAAGCTAGTTTTAACGGCCTTTTACTCAGCCAATGTTTGAGATATTGACATGAAAACTGATGTACTGGTAGCTGAGAGTAAGCTCTATCATATATTGAAGCCTAAAAAAATATCCACAATTGTAGCCAAAGCTATTTTGGCTACTTGTTTCCCATTGGAAATAAATGGAGATTTTTTTCAACATCCTTAAACTTCTTGATAACGTTTCTAAATCTTTACAGAACCTTACACAATATTTTCTGGTTTTGCTCTTATTAAATTCCTTGTGACAATTTTAGCTACTTTTTATTTTAGCAAATTTGAGCTTTTTTCTAGTATTTTAGCTATATGTCAGTCCTTTTTTGTTATTCTTCTGCTAATTTTTACTTTTTCTACTTCTTTCTGCTATTTTGAGTCATTTATGCTTCTTACAGTTGCTTTCTGCTAGGTTCAGCTAATTTAGCTTTTGCTTTTTTATGCTAATTCAGCTATATTTTTCCTAATTTTTCCTGATTTTCTGCTTCTTCCAACTTTTCAAGTTTAACTTACTTCTGCTGTTAAACATGTTCAGCTCAATTTCAGCTTCTTCAGCAGCTTTCAGTTAAAGTTTTCAGCAACAGGCATTCACAGTCGTTTTTTCGCAGTAAATGCAGTTTCTCTAGTTAGATAGTGTGTCCTTAAGAAAAACAATGAAGGAAAGATGAGCTGTTCAGGAGATAGATTCATACGAGTTGGATCACAGTCATACACATCGACACTAAATGATTCAATTCACAGAAACAATGCAGACACGACAGAGAACCTATGATCATTAAAGTCTTTGGACACTTTCAACCAAAGCAAGAGGCTAATATTAGGACAATTTTTCCCAAACTTTTGTTCAGATAACAAACAGTAAACCATAGGGGTGTAAATCACCAGCTTTATCACGATACGATATTACATCAATATGTTTGGATGACGATTCAATATTTCTCGATATCACAACGTCTGTCGCGATATGATTTCGATTCAAATCAGTTCACATGTCTGCGATCGATATAATGCAATATCATATGTCCATCTAACACAAGGACTGTGTTAGATGGACATATGATATCGATTTCCATCGAGCATATGATGACGATATAGATATTTTCATTTTGCCTCGATATAATTGAATCATGAACCATTCAAATCGATATATCGATATAGATTGATGTATTGTTACACCCCTAGTAAACTAGTAACCAGTGACCTGTAAACACAAAAAGCTCATGATTTATGTTGTTCTGAGGGGAATGTCTTGGTATCTTAAGTAAAAGAAAAAAAAACTGCCATTGAATATAAGTCAGTAAGTGTTTTGATGTGGAACCAAACTATGTCTATAATCTCCAAACCTACACAAACATGTCAATAAATGATCTCCAGTGTTGCTTTAGATTAGCAGATTGTTTATATTCATCCAGACAGTGTGAGGTTTTAAAACTCCTCTCATAAGTGATTATTTTCCATGCTGCGGATGTGTTCTGTTGCCTTTAAAAAAAAAAGTGCTTGCGTTGATCTAACCCTTCGGATGAAGACGCCTTTCAGCACATTCCGCGTTCAGTCCAGATGTGATTTATGAGCTGTAATGAGACTGGGCTTTCATTCACAGTTGGCTTATCACACCTGTGTCTCCACGGATAAATGTCTCAGTTGTACGTCCAGATTCCTCCCCTGAGCAATGAAAGGTTTCATTATTTAAATATCTGGGCCACCCCAGGGGCCAAAACGCACGGATTGCACCTTTTTGGATTCATAGCACCGAGGAGACGCTCTGAGTCAGTGTGAAACCTTGCAGTTGGGTTCATAGATAAGTCATATTTGGACCTACAGGCAGACGAGCTGTTGCAGTTTGTGTTTCTGCTGTGTGTCTATTTGTTGTGTATCCTTTTTATTTTTGTCTTTTATGTGGACGCTTGGGTTTCATGTGTCTTTCACACCTAATGGGTGAGAGTCTAATCTACATCCTCGGCTAATTACAGGCTGCTGATCTCGTCAGCTGTCACCACCACGCTCTTTTTAAATGTCAGTGACAGCCAAATGGGACCTCATCTATATCCTTCCGCCGGCTCATACAAAGCTCACATTGATGGAGGGAAAACCAAATGAGAGGCGGGTAAAGGATGCCACTCCTTATCCCAGCTGGCGCTAGCAAAGACTACAAAGGTGTTTCTCCATCACCTTTTACTACCGCCATCTTCTTTTTTTGCTCTTGGAGACTCAAACTTAGCCTCTGTTTGTCTTTTAAAGTTGTGGGTTTGAGAGGAAAAGGTGGGTCGGGCGGGGGGATTTTGCTGTCTGGATTGGGGGACTTGGCAGAAGGCCCGGTTGTGGCACTGCATACAAAAACAGGATGAAAACACAAGACCTATTTATGTACATTTGTTTGACTGCCCACATCTTCACACCCTGGAGGGGTGCAAAAAATGCATGAGATGGCTCAAAGATACCTATCGTCCTTCAGATCTTTTTAGACCAATTCTTTAAAGGGAACTAGTTGTAATATTAGATAAACATTCGCTTCATCTGTAAAAGCAAGACTGTAAAAAGACTGGCTGTTTAGTTTTTATAAATTAAAAAAATATATAGTCATACAGACATTGCCATTTTATTTACGCTACAAAACATTCTGGATTAAAAAAAACCATTCTGGATAAGGCGACATTTACTAGATCTACTGGTGTGAGCTCTATCCAGTATGGATGTTAATTTTGGTCAATGTCTGACGATCAGCTCTTTTAAATAAAACTGGAATGTATTGACAGAGAGGAAGATGTAGAAATAACTCAGCCTGACATTAAAAAAAAGGACAACAGAACTGCTTCATGGATGGAGAGCATCAGCATTAGCCTTAGAGCTAAAAATGTTAGCTCAGGAGCTAAGGCTATATATATATATGTCTGTCCGTTTAATTCTGCTTATCCGGGGTCAAGTCGCAGCCTAAGCAGAGAGAGCCAGACTTCCCTCTCCCCAGCCACTTGGGCCAGCTCATCCGGGGGAATCTCATGGCGTTCCCAGGCCAGCCGAGAAACATAGTCCCTCCAACGTGTCCTGGGTCTTCCTCTGGGCCTCCTCCCAGTGGGACGTGCCTGGAACACGTCACCAGGGAGGCGTCCAGTTGGCATCCTATGCCCGAGCCACCTCAACTGGCTCCTCTCGACGTGGAGGAGCCACGGCTCTACTCTGAGTCCCTCCCTGATGACCGAGCTTCTCACCCTATCTCTAAGGGTACGTTCACACCGAACGCGCTTTGAGCTGCCGGTTTAAATGCAAAGTATATGGCGGACGCACCTCTAGGGGCCTTGCAGCGCATCAGGTCTGTTTAGCGCAGCGTGCAAGGAATGCGGAAGGGTCGGTAGAGCATTTTCCGTGCATGCGGTGTGACGAAAGCAGCCGACGCCAGCATTCAAAAATCTGACCTTTCGCTGCTCAACGCGTCTTGACAACTAATCAGAGAGACTAAAATTTCCACGGGACAGTTTCCTGAATGTTGCTCACTGAAATAGATGGACAGGAGCTCTTTAGCTGAAATCGACCATTGGTGTTCTGGCTGGAGATATAAGCACTGATGTGGGTCAGCAGCTCGTTAAACTGATTGCAGTGTTAAACTGGGCTTGGAACAAAAAATATTCTGTCAGCTCGCAGCTCCTGGAGTGGCGAAACTAACCGAACAAACCACCTCTAAATCATCTGGTGAATTAATTATCTGGTGTGCAACATTGCTCTTTAGTAAATAAAGTAAAGCCTTTTTTTAAATTTTATCTTTATTTCATCTGCCGTTGAGACAGACCAGACAAAAACAAGACGCTCCTCCCTCTTCCGACGCTCGTCTAGTCTCTGTTCCAGTCTGAACGTATGTGTCCAACTTGAGGCGTTGGGCACTTTTTTGTTGCTTAAAACGCGTTCGGCGTGAACGTAGCATTTGGGAGAGCCCAGACACCCTGTGAAGGAAACTCATTTGGGCCATTTGTATTCGCGATCTTGTTTTTTCGGTCATTACCCAAAGCTCGTGACCATAGATGAGGGTAGGAACGTAGACCGACTGGTAAATCGAGAGCTTCGCCTTCTGGCTCAGCTCCCGCTTCACCACGACAGACCGATACAGCGCCCGCGTCACTACAGACACAGCACCAATCCACCTGTCTATCTCCTGCTCCATTCTTCCCTCATATGTGAACAAAACTCCAAGATACTTAAACACCTCTACTTGGGGCAGGATCTCCTCCCGGAGAAGACACCCTACCCTTTTCCGGCTCAAGACCATGGTCTTGGATTTAAAGGCACTGATCCTCATCAAGGCTGCTTCACACTCGGCTGTGAACCACTCCAGTGAGAGCTGTAGCACTTTGAGATTCTTGAATATAAAGTGCCTTATAAATCAAATGTATTATTATTATTATTATTAGCTGGAGATCACGATCTGATTAAACCAATAGAACCCGACCCAATCATCCGCAAAAAGCAGAGATGCAATCCTAATGTTCATGCTTAACATCATGTTTGACTGTTTCAACCTTCATGTTGTGCAAAACATACACACTAATACAAAATCTAAATTTGTTCTCACACATTACTGCTTGCTGGACTTGACTCTGGTTATAGTTGAAACTAAAACAATCATCATCCATATTTTTTTCATCAACCCCAAAATACTTGACATCAGTAACAAAATGACAATGTGCTTAAGTGAAAAATGTAATAAACATAGATAATTTTTAAAGTAATTAGATATTTTCACGTGTCACAAGTGAGAACTTTTATATGGGAAAAATAAACATGTTAAGGTCAACATGTGCAAGTCGTCCGAAATCCCCTTTAAAACAGAAACAGAACTGTTTCAGCTGGGATGTACAGAAATTAAAAGAAAGCTATCAGCTACAACAATTTATTGACTATAATTTAATGAAATTTCATTTTTACAGTAAAAACTAGACAAGGTAGTTGGCTAAATACAAATGTTGCAGGAGAGAGAACCCATAAATCACCACATTTAAAGTGTTTGGGCAGACAAAGAGCTGAGACAGTCTGAGGTGAATGATTTCAGTTCTCTATGACATCCCTGTTCATTTAAATCTCTCCGGCTGAATCTCCTGTGGACTCCAAAAGGCTGACATCAGCACAGACACTGCAGCTCCCTCTGATTTGTTGAAATTGAAATCTTTACCGTATGTACGGTGCGCACCTCTCTTGGGTTTCCACTTGTATAAAGTTTCTTCTTAGGTTCGTTGATCCAGCGTTGCCGAGTTCCCAAAGCGGTTGCAAATAAAACTGAAGCAGTATTCCTAGTTGATGGTGTAACATCGGCCACAAATGAAACCACTACTTGCTAAATGTTATCAAGGGAACCAGCTGCATCCATGCTTTTAAACCATGTGTTTCATAAATTACACCATGGCCCCTTAGGTTTTGCTTTATATCAGTCGACTTTCATAACTAATCAGTTTCTATCCACATTCTGTCCTGACTGTGTTGCAGAACCTCTACACCTTCGAGACATTTTGTTGCTTCCATTACCAAACGTCTTGCTAATTTAACATTTGAAAATATCTGACTGAAAAGAGAATAGGTAGCACTGGAGCACTGCAGATTTTTGTTTTAGTTTGGGTTTTTATTGTTAAAACTTGAATGATCATGAAACTGAACCCCGAGACTGAAAATCATTTAACCTCAGACAAGAAAACAGAGCAGCCTAAAAGTGATAAATAGAACCTCAGTCCAGTCTACTGTAAGCTGTAAAGTTTTTATAATTTTGTCACGTAGTTGGAAACACCCGCAGGCCTGCGAGGCACACACAGCTGAGGAGAATAAAATGTGTGTGAATTGTATAAGAAACATTTTAATTCTCAATGAGAAAAAAACTTTGTCAACTCAGCAGATTAATTCAGAACAGCTCAGCTGTGATGATTCCTCAGCTCCACAAGATGCAGACAATAGATTTGTTGCTGCGTAAAGTTGTGTGTAATTTATGGATCAATGTCAGCTGTTCTGAAGGTTGATATCACCGCAAGAAGAATTGAGGACAGCAGCGTGTTTTTGTATCACACCGAACAAATTACAGTCAGGTATTTTACTGTAGTTCTGAGCTCAGTCATGCAGCTGAATGAGAGACTTCATGATTCTAAAATATAAATCCTACACAGTGGCAGAAACTGTGACTCGTTTCTTCACATCAACTATTTAATAAATCATTTTCTAAGTTCTACCAAACTCAAAGTTCCTCCAGAGTGTACAGTCATTTATTAAAGACGTGTAAAGGTGGAAATGTCTCTCAGCCTAATGCTGCTTCACACACGCGCACACACACCAACACCCACACACCTTTGTGTGTGGCAAACTCATTTTTACAGCCCACTACTTATTTAGACAGTTTTCTCACTCATTCTACATTTAATGTATAATTTTCCTGCATCTAAAAATTGTTTCTGATCCCACAGAGAGGACAATCTGAAGAGAATCTCACACACTGGACACATTTACATCTATTTAACAGATTTAAATGGTGTGTCAGAGGAGGGGTCTCAGGTGCGCTCAGTTCCACATTCGTTAGGTTGTATAAAGGAAACGTGTGCAGAAACATGCGTGCACACGGTTTTATACGTCTGAATTTTTTGTTGCGGCTCATATTTCTAAATTTGTACCTACATCAACTTTTAGTGTGAAAGCTGCACACTCCTTTATGCATGAGGCCCCTGATACTGTATGTGTGTCAGCAAAACGCAGGTTTTAATTTTCAATGTCCAGTTAAACACATAACTATAGCTAAAACATGTTACTGATTTATAAATGATCTTGTTTTGATTATTCTATCCTTTCAAATCCCACATTTTCTGTGAAACTTACCAGTTTTTTTGATATCCAAAAAGAGTATGTTTGCTTTGGAGATATGAGTGTTGGTATTTTCCTGGAGATCTGGGAAGATGAACAACTAAATATTTTATTCTTTTTTTGCTTTTGAACTGCCCTTGCCATAATAGAACAATGGACTCAATTGTTTGGAAAAAACATTAAGACTTCTTCCATCCTCTTTAGCAACAACTGTTGCTTTGAAAATTTCTGATCTTTTTCTATCTTACCATTTATTGCCAGTTCAGCAACACACTCAGATATTCCAAAGTTGCAAGCAGTCTGCTTTTTGTGACTAGTGACTAGTTACTGCACACAGCTGAAAGGGCAAAGGGTGATGTCTAATCTGTTAGCAAATAATCTGACGAACTACTGGACAGATTTTGACAAAGTCACAAACTACTCAGTGTACATACAAGGTGTTTTAGATGTTGAGTTAAAACTGGGTATGGTAGTAGCTGAGAGTCATTTCCAGTCTGAGCGTGACATTTTTCATGAAGTAGTGCAGAAAGGTAGTTTTAAGATAAAGTCTGCACGGTATCAGGAAAACCTGCAATGTACAATAATAGTGCCAAATATTGCAATGGTGATATGACCGCAATAAATGAACAAATACTTAAGTATTCTGCTCTGGGTTCAGAGCAGAAAACAACAAAAAAAAAGGAAAAAAATATCAGCAATTAACACATCATTTCCGTTTCAACATGACAGTTTTATTTTTATACAGCAATCGATCTAAGTGAAGGGCTCCATTTGATTGGTGAAAGACTTTAAGCTTTCATGTGATTGACAAAACGCAATAACGCAAACATTTGAGCCAACCATTTATTGCAGATTACCAGTTTTTTTGCGATATTCCTATTGCACAGGCTGATATCGCAATGATGATAAAATTTCAATATATTGTGCAGCTCTTAATAAGATCTGACTGAAATGGGTAAAATTGTTCTTTCTGAACAAAAGACAAACTTTGTCTAAAACTCTCATCACTTGAAAGCCATATTTGTTTAACCTTTTAGATGCATGGATTTTTCTCACCGTGACTAAACATCTTTCTACTTGGAAACCCAGGTCATTGGCTCAGTGCTCCTGTGGGACTCTGACCCATGACAGGAACATGAAGGTACCTTTTATTCCTGGAATGGATCCCAACGTGACTGATGTCAAGAACCGTGTTCAAGGATCATTAGCCACTACCTTCCATCTGGTCTTCTCGCACACAAACATGTGCACAAAAATGTATACACAATCCAGAATGGACCTCTAAAGACATACGCTTCCTCTGTCTGTGCAAATATTAATAAACTGACCAGATTTACGGCATCAAAACTTACCCTGACAGGTTTGCTGCGGTACCAAAAATGTGTACTTTTTTGACAGCTGGAGCTGAGAAGAACAGACATGATTCATTCCTTACTGCGGGAGGGAGACAAGAATGGAAGACAGGATGTAATTTAGGAAGGAGCCATGCTTTTTGATAAGAAAAATAAATTTATGAGCACATGCTCTCAAGATGCGCGCACACACAGTGACGCTCACAGTGGTTAAAAGTAGCAATCTGTGCCAACTATTTATGCTTTATTACAAAGCTGTAAAACTTTCAGAGTGAAAGCTGAAGGAAATTTACTGTGTCACTGAAACTGAAGAGCAATAACCTTCTTTGTAGTGGATTAATTCTTCACCATATGTAATGTATCTATGGTAATGTGTGATTTATAGCATTTCTTTTGGGGGGGGGGGGGGGGGGGGGGGGGGGGGGGGGGGGGGGGGGG